>SNQJ01S0033316.1:66801-77508 GCA_010110895.2 Picea sitchensis | reverse complement strand
TCCATAAGGATTAATATATGGTGTTACCCTACCTCAAGGGTTTTCTCTATTTCTTGTGTTCATGTTATGGTGAATGGTTTATGGTTTATTCTTGGTATTATTGAATTATATTTGCAGATCTGGTATAGGTACTTAACACATCCATAGCCCCAACCAACGTAACCACTTGGAGAATTTTATTAATGCAAAAGAAAAAGATTACAGAGAGATTTTACAAGAGAGTTTCTCACAATCGATCATCAAAAAGTGATCCTCCATGCTCTTTAAATAGAGGTCATGGAACAATCAGGTGTTAAGCCATGGATCAATGGTCGTTAAGATCGAGGAGAGTATGAACCATCAGATCACCTTATGTCAGGAACATATCATGACCGTCGGATTTCCTAACTATAAATTTATACTAATGCATACTAAAGAAACACACTAAGAAACACACTTTTACCTAACGACACATTAGACCAAGTAGATATTAACTAACTCCTAAGTGTCTAAATATCCTAATAGAAATTATATTCGGTGTCGATGAGAATATTGTTTGTAGATCAATGTAGAAGGAGGTGAATGTGAGTATCATTCATCACTAAGAAGAGAAGGATATGACCAAGCTCTTCCACATCAAGATTTAGGTCAAGAAGACTAAGATATATGCTCTATTTGACTCTGGTTCATAGGCTAATCCCATAGTAGCAGATCTAGTCAACAATCTTTCATTCAATTTCCATGATCATTCTATCCCCTATCCATTGCATTGTGTAAACAAGGATGCAGATATCAATGTAACAAAATAGTCTAATATTAAATTTGTTGTAAGTGTTTATTTTATTGATGCAGTGGAATTGGACGTAGTACCCCTTGACGTATGTGGAGTAGTGTTTGGAATCCCCTACATGTATATGATGGATGCAATATTCATTAGTAAATCCAACCAGTTCTGACTAATTAAGGATGGGAAGTCCTACATCATCAATGCACATAAAGGTAGGTCAAAGATCTCACTAGTAAGTGGCAACCAAGCCAAGAAGTTGATTAGTTCCAGTAAGAAATATTTTTTACTTTTATGAAGAGAAAATCAGTCAGAGGGTGAGTCAATAAGAGAAAAGGCATCCCTAGAGTAGTGTACTAAAGAGAATAAATATCATTTGAAGGATTTACTACAATCATACAGAGGAGTTTTATGGGATCCTAAAGCAATACCACTGAAGAGGGATGTGGAGCATGAAATACAATTATTGTCAGACTCCCAATTGTTGAATATTGGGATATATAGATAGCTCGTTCTAGAAGCAAATGAAGTGAAGAATAAGTTGTCCTAGGTGTTGGAGAAGGGATTGATTCGACCAAGAACCTCACCTTGTGATTCACTTATCATAATTGTACCAAATAAAGATGGGACTTGGTGAATGTCTATCGACTACAGAGAATTGAACAAGATTTCACTAAACAATTGGTACCCTCTTCCTATGATCAATGATCTGTTAGATCGATTGCAACATGAAAATTATTTGACCAAGTTGGATCTCAAATTGGGATACCACTAGGTATGCATGAAGGAAGAAGACATCTGGAAGATTTCCTTCAAGGAAATGAAAGTTTTGTATGAATGGTTGGTCATGCCATTTGGTTTATGTAATGCACCTACTACATTTATGAGACTATTGAATGGTGTATTTCACCCATATCTAGATTCATTTGTTATAGTCTATTTGGAGGATATATTGTTTTATAGTGCTACCTGGGAGGAGAAAATCTCACATATCATGTAGGTGCTAGAGACTTTGAAGAAGCACCAACTATTGTCTAACCTCAAGAAATGTGAATTTTCTCAACAATATTTGGTGCATTTGTGGTATGTGATCGGTGGAAGGGAGCTCAAGATAGATCTCGCAAAGATGGAGGCCATCATGAAATGGCTAGTTTCTACAAATGTCACCAAATTTTGGAGTTTTTTTGGGGAAACACAATACATGTAGAATTCCATAGCTTCATTTTCAGAAGTAGTTGCATGTAACATCCCCACTATAATCTCCAGTTTAATTAAGACTTAATGTAGATATAATATGTGGCTATGATCAAGTGATATAATATGTGAATTGTATTTTTGAATGTTAAAAATGTGATGTCAACTGCTAAGGGGACATGGATAGAGATGGGGGATGAATTAATCCATAGGAGAGGGGAGGGTCTAAGAGAATGGCCAAGAGGGGTCCAAGGGGGAATTACTCATGTATATTAATTCAACCCATTTTCCTAAATTTTCTATTGGTATATGAACCTTCTAATTTCTAATTAAGTGTTCCCAAATCCAATCATTGAATACATGTAAGAGGGTGGTTGTGAGTGGTCACATCCCATAGTTATTGGGAGCATGGGAGGCTAACTACAATTAGGTTGGGGAAGTGTGTGACTCAAGCAAGCAAGCCAAAGGAGAGAAAAATTGTATGGGTAGCTATAACAATTTTACACATTCATTTTTTGTGCATGAGAAGCAACTTAGTAAAGAGGGAGAAAGAGAGATCGAAGTTGGAACATCCATGGAGGGTGAATTCTAGAGCATGATGGATCATTTTTGGAGCATTTTGGAGATGAATATTGAAGAGGCAAGTTTTCTAGCCCGGGGAGTGAAATTTTGTGTAAGTTGCATTGTAACAACAAGTGTTTAATGTTGTTTGTTGGTAATTTTTCCTAGCAGCAAGTTCCCATCAATTCCTAGCTGAGATATTCCTAGTTACATGTGCCATAGAGACCCTAATAAATGAATGGGACACCCGAGGGACTGAGATCATTGAAGGGGTACATTCCTTGGGTTGGGTGGGTCAAGAGGAAGAGAGTTGGTGGAAAATCAAGATAGCTATAGGATAATATTAGTGGGTTGTGGGATTTTTGAGCTGAGTGGACAGTGAGAGACCACCATCTTTTCTGGATTACTAGCCTCAGCTCGAGGGTGACTTGTTGATATTTGGAACAACCAGTATATGGTTGGGTGGAAATTTTATCCCAAGCAGTTGGTTGCACAAGTAATTTTAAAGATAAGTGTTTTATCTATTTTCTATCTTGTATTTATGAGTTAAATTGTTGTGCATAAACTATGTGTATATGAGAAGAATTTATATGTTGCTATATTGGTTTATTAGCTACATTTCATGTATATTTTAGTATGTTGTAGACGCATCTAATTTATGGTAATAGAAATTAGTTAAATATGTGTGTAAATCATAGTTGGAATCTACAAGAAATTGAATTAGCTATAAAAAAATTAATTTTAAGAGTATTATGCTCTGTAATGTTCCTCATTTGGGATGGGGGAAGTTACATTACAGTATCAGAGAGTTTGGTTCAAACATCGGGCTTGTATGGGCTCAAAAAAGTGTGAGTTTGACAAATTTATTGTTGCATATTTTTCCTTTGATGATTTTTTGGGAAAATGGATAAAATTATAGTGAAATCCCCAAATTCATGAGAAACATCTGAGTTTAAATGACTTAGGATTGTCTAAGAGAGGTTAAATGGAGTAAATCTATGGATTTTTTGACTTAAATTCGAATTGGAAGGTCAAAATTTGAAGTTTTAATGGTTGTTGTAGTGTTTTAAAAAGGTTAGTGAATGGATGACCAAGATTGTATTTGATATTGAGATCAACAACCCAAATTCACTTTAATAAATTTAAAATTCATAAGGTTTCATCCGTTTGAAAGATTGAGTAGATCAACGACCAATATTCATTTCGGTAGTTGGGAAAATTGATCAAATTAACGGTCTGTATTGATTTCATCCATTGGGAGGTTGGAGAATAATCAATGACCAAGATCATCTTGAGTGAGAGATCGACAACCCATATTCACCTAGTTTTTTGTCAAAATTTCTAAGTGTTGAAGTTTTCCAAGAAAAATCACTGACGGATGATGATCGAGTTGGCTGAATTGGCAAAGATTTTTTGTCAGAAAAAATAAACATTTGATGGTCGATGGCTGAGAATCAACAGAGTTGGAAGAAGTTGGTAGATCGAAGGCCAAGATCGTTTCTCAATGGGATATCAACGGTCCAAATTCATTGGGATTTTAGTCGAACATTTTCTAAGTGTTGGAGTTAGCCAAAGGAAAACATCGATGACCAACTGTAATGGGATAAAATCTCACAGGGATCTCACAAGGTGAATGGTAAGATATCCCTAGGATATTCCTATTGATCCTAGACAGAAAGAGTTAGATTTATTTAGTATTCCTAGATATAAGACAAGCAATTTCTATTATTCCAAGGGAAGATAGATTAGCATACCTTATATTTGAAGGTTTTCCTTGTGTATACTAGTTGTTGTATCTCCTTAAATGCAACTCCAGCTTATGAAAACTGATTCCTACACACGAGAAACAAAAAACACTAATCTCCTTCTTATCCTAGTGATATAAATCACTAATTCTATTTAGATCTAATTTGATCTATTACTCATAAGATCAAATCCAAACCATTCATTATTAAAACACAAACAATTTGGGGGGAAATCGGTGATCTATTAATTAACATGAAGAAATTACACCAATCTCATACCTTTGGTGATGATGAAATTCTCCTTTGACTCCTTTCTCCTTACTTCTTCTCAACTTCTTAATCAGACTAGGCACTCTAATTTCTAGTTGTTGTAAATGGGAAAACCTCCTCTACAAATGGAAAGTATAACACTACCAATGATTCCTCGTCCCTTGCTCAAGACTTGCCTTTTTATATAGATCCTTGGGGGAAAATCGGTCATCTATTAATTAACATGAAGAAATTACATCAATCTCATACCTTTGGTGATAATGCAATTATCCTTTGGCTCCTAGTTCCTTGCTTCTCCCCAGCTTCTTAATCAAGCTAGGCACTCTGATTTCTAGTTGTTGTGAATGGGAAAATATCCTCTGCAAATGGACAGCGTAACACTACCAATGATTCCTCCTCCCTTTCTCAAGACTTGCATATTTATATAGATCCTTGGAAGAGGCTTGGGAGAGCTTCTAGATATTCTAAAGACCACTAGAGACTCAAATGTTGTGATTTCCAAGGCTCATGCCATGAAGAAACAACTCATCCCTAGACTATCTCTCTGTAACTCCATGAATCTATAAGTTTTGACATAACATCACTTTTTGTACCATAGCTAATGTGAGATGATCAATGTGTGTTGTCTCCTATGAGACCCGCGATGACCTCCAAAATGGACCCAAATCCCAAGAAAGACATGTATTTTGGATTTCATATTCTTTTGAACTCCCTTTTGGCCTGTAGGGTGGAAATTAAGGCTATAACACCGACACAGAAGTGGTTGATGATTGATGGTCAAGTCGGTCGGTTTAACAAGGTGTTACACAAGTGGTTTCCAAGGGAAATGACCGACGGTCGTGACCGATGGTTGGGATTCGACTAAATTGGTAAGTATTTTTCATTCACCAATGAAAATCATCGAATATCGGTGGCTAATGGTTGGGTCGGCCAGTTTAGCGATGTAGTGTGAATCGATTTCCAAAGGAATGGGTTGATGGCCGACAGTCGAGTCGGCAGTTTGGGAAAAATGCTGTGCACGTACAAAGAAAAGTGTCAACATTTTATCATCGATGGAGCTCAGATCAACGTCTTAGATTACACCCGATTTGAGATCAATGACTCAAATTTAAAGGGTTTTTATAACAGTTAAATAGTCAATTTTATATGAAATGTTTTGAATTTTTTTCATATTTTTGAAGGTCGTTAACCTGCAGGGAAATTTTGAGGGCTTAAGAAACATTTTGAGGAGTTTTAATTATTTAGAAACTAAGTGTTGTAGGCACCACAGACAGTCTATGTGGCTTGAATAAAAAATCTCAAGGAAACATTTCCAATGAGCTAATTTGTTTGCAAAATAGAGCTCATATGAGAAAGTTACAGCCAAAATTGTAAGGGTAAAATTTTAGTGCCAGATTACTTCCAGAGGGCATAACTCATTTCTTAGAGGTATGTTTGGGGCACAGGAGTAGTCTATGGAAATCTTATGAACCATAGAAAACAACCATGGAGTCAGAATTAGGATTGGGTATGTAAAAATGTGCAAGAATAAAAAGAAGACACGTGTAACATACAGGGGTAAATTTAGTAAAATAGTCAAAACTTCTCTGGACCATAACTTTCAGCTCGGAGCTCATATTTGAGAAAAAGAAGTGTCGTTGGAAAGGTCTTGAGGAGAAGAAATATATCCACCCAAAATTTTAATTTGGGCAATAAAATTTTCTATAAAGTAATAAAGATATTTATGTAACAGTAAAATAGTAAAAATTACACAATGTAAATGTTGTAACTTTTTGCTCAGAACTCAGATTGAGGCATGGATATAGCCGTTGGAAAGTTTCTTCAAAGAGGAATGCATATGAAGAATCAAATTTGTATTTTGTTCATTTTTTCCTTCATAAATGGGGATAAAGAGTAACATACATATTATAATTGATGTAATGTTTTATGCTATGCATGTTCTAACAGTAATTATTGCATGCACATTTCTTGCAAAACTAGAGGTACAAGAAAGAAAATTTGGAAATTATATGAGGAATAGAGATATGGAAGATTCTCAGGGATATTATATCCATGAGGATGAGATCATAGGTCATGATGTTAGCATGGGTAATGCTGAGACAAATTCTAATGGGAGAAGAGATAGATATTAGCCTATAACTATGAGAAGCCTGCATAGATAAGTGTAGAGATATAGAGATTATAATGAAATTGTTGTGAAGGCTCATGAAGAGATGATTTAGATCTTGAATATATTGCATAATAAAGTTTAAAAATACTCTAGCACCAAGCAAGAAGCTAGTGCTAGAAAATTTATTGCATCTAGATCCCAAAGAAAAAAGGATGATTGTGAGAATGACAGGTTGTCAAGAATCATGATAAGGAGTCATCGTTCTCCAAGGAAATCCACCAGAAGAACTCATGCAAGTTTAGGGCCAGGGATCATCCCAAGTGTGTCTCATGTTTGGTGGCAAAGGAGAAGGCATGAGGTAGACATATGGCAAGGTGAGCTTAGGAAAATCAATCTACCAAATTTCAATGGTGAGCATAGGAGAGGAGAAGAGGTAGAGGCTTGACTGCTGGAAATGAAAAACTATTTTCAGCTACATGATTTCCCCTCAAGGATACAAGCTATAATTGCATTCTGTTACTTGCAAGGAAAGGAGACCATGTGGTGGGACCAACTTAACCAATCCAGGCACCTTGATGAGAAAATAATCTCATGGAGGAATTTCAAAGGATATTTCCAAGAGAAATATTTTTCCGAGCATTACTATGAAAGGAAGATGAAATATTTATTTGAACTCAAGTTGGGAAGCATGACAATGGATGAATATGAGAAGAGGTTTTTTTAATAAATGAAGTATGATTACTTCATAAAGGATGAGAAGGTAAAAATCAAAATGTTTTTAAGTGGGTTATCGTCTTTCTGTAGTGACAAAATTCAATATGATAACCCCAAAACTTTGGAAAAATACATAAGAAAAGAAAAGCATCTTTATGAGTAGAGCAAAGGCAGGATAGTTTTCCAAAAATATTGGAGTGACCAAATGAAATGGAAAATGGATCAAAGGCATAAATGTTTTAAGCCACCCTTTTTCAAGAACAACACCCAAGCAAATCAACAAGGTCGGTCATTCCAAAATGAGAAAAAGGTTTCATATTCATTTGGGAAAAGGCTAAGGAAACAACCTGTACAATGTTGAGGATGTGAGGGAAATCACTTATAAAGGGACTTACCTCACAAAGGAGAAAGAATGACTATCCGCAACATTTAGGACGATGAAACAATGGAATACATGGGAGTAAACATGCCAAGATTTATGCGGCCTTGGACAACAAGTAATCAGAGTACCAATCCCCCATGATTGAAGTGGAAGGTAAGATTGATAACATGTCCATAGAAATTTTAATTGATTCTAGATATATCCATAGTTACATAAATGATAACATTGTTGAAATATTTCACTTGCAAAGGAGTAAGCATAATAAATCTTGGTTAGTTCATTTAGACACAAGGGCTAAGAGGAAGATCAATGAGCTAGTTAAATATTTTCAAATATACATGAATGGACTTAACACAAAGGTATATGTGAACATAATACCATTGGGTTCATATGATTTTCTAATTGGCATGGATTGGTTGGAAAAACACCATGTTGTCCTAGACTATTACAACAAGACAATCACATGTATTGATAAAGAAGGGAAGCAAGGCAAGGTTCAAGGCATTCCAATAGTTGTAGCTATTAGAGATATTCCATCTATGTAGTTGAAAAAGAGTTTCAGGAAGGGATGTCATATTTTTCCAACCCATATGGAAGAGGCGGCCAAAGATAAGGTGGCAAGCATTGAAGACCATCTAGTCTTGAGGGATTTTGAAGATGTTTTTAGGGATATCCCAAGATTTCCACCAAAGAAAGACATTGATTTCTCTATTGATTTGGTGCCAGGAGTTTCCCTAATGTCCAATATAAAATGGGCAGGCCATAATTGAAACAATTGTAGATGCACCTTGAAGAGTTGTTAAAGAAGGGGTATATATGCCCAAGTGTGTCATCTTGGGGAGCCTTAGTTAATTTTTTAAACAAGAAAGATGGAACATTAAGGCTTTGTATTAATTTCAGACAGTTGAATAAGGTCACCAAGAAAAAATATCATTTTCCTAGGATTGATGACATTTTTTATCAGCTGAAAGGTGCAAGAATATTTTTGAAGATTGACTTGAGATCATATTATCATCAAGTGAGGAAAAAGGAAGAAGATATCAACAAGAAAACATTCAAGACAATATATGGACATTATGAATTCATGGTAGTGACATTTAGACTATCAAATGCCCCAACTATTTGTATGTGCCTAATGAATGAAGTGTTCAGGAGTATTTGGACAAGTTTGTAATTTTTTTCCTAGATGATATACTCTTATACTCTAAGTCATAAGATAAACATGAGCAACATTCAAGAATGGTGTTACAAGTATTCAGAGATCATAAATTGTATGTTAAGATAAGTAAGTGCATCTTTTATCAAAAGTATATTCATTACTTGGGGCATATAATTTCAACAAAAGGGATAGAATTTGATCATGAGAAGATAGAGGCCATTAGAGGATGTCTGACACCAAATAATGCGATAGATTTCATATCATTTATGGGTCTTTCTGATTATTACCAAAGATTCATAAAAGGATTCTCAAAGATTGCAATCCCAATCACTTATTTTCAAAAGAAGGGAGTGAAATTTGAATGGAACTCCAAGTGTGAAGAGAGATTTCAGCAACTGAAAGACATATTGACAAGTGCACCAATATTGAAGATTGCAGATCCGGATGAATATTTTGTGGTGTGCACAGATGCGTTCAAGGAATGGCTTGGTGGAGTTATCAGTCAAAAGGATCATGTGGTATGCTATGAGTTCAGAACATTAAAGGAGCATGAAAAGAACTATTCCACCCATGATCTAGAGTTAGTAGCAATTGTACATGCACTAAAAATGTGGAAACATTACCTCATGGGGAGGAAATTCGAGCTAAGGACAAACAATTGTGGTATGAAACATTTGTTTGGACAACCAACACTAGATGGTTTGAATTCCTTAGTGAGTATGAATTTGAAATTAAGCACATCAAAGGAAAAGAAAATAAAGTGGATAATGCACTCGGCAGGAGAGATCATGAGGTGTATATTGCAACCATCAACATGTATCGAACTAATCTGAAAGACAAAATTATTACAACAGCAAATTCATATCATCATTATCTAAAAATAAAATAAACATTGCAATAAGATATTTTTCAACAGAAATTTAATTATTATGAGATAAAAGAAGGTAGAATTCTCATGTACAAAGGCAAAGTATATGTGTCGAATTCCAATGAGCTAAAAAATGCATTTTTGAAGGAAATTCATAATGTGCCATATGCCAGGCACCCAAGATATCAGAAGTCAGTTCCAATTGTAAGAAGCCAATACTTTTGGTCAGGAATGAAGAAAGAAGTGGATAATTACATAGTCAGGTGTCTAGAATGTCAGAAAGTGAACACTAAGGATATGCATTCAGTAGGGTTATTGCATCCACTACCCATTGTATAATGGAAGTGGGAACTTGTAACAAATGATTTTATTACAAAGCTGCCCAGAATAGTGAAGCAGCATGATTCCATAATGGTTGTGGTGGATCTATTGACTAAGGCATCACATTTTATTCTGGTGAAGACTACACACAAGGCAGCAAATATTGTAGAGATCTATATGAAATAAGTTGCAAGGCTTCATGGAGTGCCTAAGGTAATAGTTTCAGATAGAGATCTAAAGTTCACTTCCAATTTTTGGAAGGGTTTGTTCATGTTGATTAAGGTTGGTTGTCATTGATGTCAACCCTTGAAGAAAGCCCCATAGCACAAAGGTTTGTGTAATGGACCCAATATTGTTTGATGTAAATATGACTCATTATTGTTTTGTCATGGTTGATAAGAACTAAATATGGGTGAACTCCAAAGTGGTCCCCTTATGGTGAAATCCCTCATGGGAAGACGCTTTGTTGAGTAAGAGAACCCATGCTTAATTGTGGAATAATGAGATGAAGGAAAGTTAATTTGTGAGGGAAAATATCCTAGATGGATAGTTCTTGTCATTTCATTTCCGGTGGTATGTGGAACGTCACATAATTCCTCACGGTTAGAGAGTTATGGCCA
>SNQJ01S0033316.1:38832-66791 GCA_010110895.2 Picea sitchensis | reverse complement strand
AAAACACACTGAAGAACATTGTGTATCAATTTCAGATCTTTATACATTACAGGTTCAAAGTTATGATTACTTCAAGTTAGGGTTGTTGACTAATCCAAAACTAGGCATGTGAGACTAAAGAAAAGTTTGATGAAAATGTTAGTATCTTGTTTTTAAAGTTAAGAAAGGTTTGCAGGAATGTGATCATATACACCAGGTCTATTACAGAGCTACAAATAATATTTGGATGATGAAATTTATGAGGGATTTTGGTTGTGGTACATGTTGAGTACATGGTTGAGACAAGTAGTTGATGAGTTGGCACATACATGAGGTGTATAGTTGATGATGTTGGTACATATTGATGAGTCATAGTCGATGAGTAGTTGAAATATGATTGGTACATACTTGGTACATGGTTGGATGCACTTTTTTATGGTACAGGTTGATTACAGGTTGGTGCATGGTTGGTGCATGGTTGATGCACTTGTTTATGGTACAGATTGATTACAGGTTGAGATACAGTTTGATGCATGGTTGATGCATGGTTCATATTTATTGGTACATATTTACAGCGGTATATCTCACAGTGATAGTGTGACAGTGATTCCATCATTCTACTTCAACTTCAGGGTGGCACGACGGGGCAAGGACAAGTGGTTGTAGCCACCTTCTGATTGTAGCTGGAGAACATAGGGGGTTGTAGCCTCCTTCTGGTTGTAGCCACCTTCTGATTGTAGCTGGAGAACATAGGGGGTTGTAGCCTCCTTCTGGTTGTAGCCAGAGAATTGGGGAGTTGGATATTCCCTCAGGTTGTAGCCTAAGAAACTAGGGGGTTGGATCCTCCTTCCAGTTGGAGCTGGAAAACAAAGGAAGTTGGTGCTTCCAATGAATGTAATTCTTCAAGATATATAAGAAAAAGCATTCTGTGGTTTTCTCCTGATTTGGGTTTCCACGTAAAACACTGGTGTACTGTGTATGTGTATGATTGTTCATTTTTTCATTGCTTATTTACTCTATAATTATTGGATGATAATGCTTCATTGATATAACACTTGGATTATATGGTTAAAAAGGGATTAAATTTCTCTATTATTGATTCACCCCCCCTCTTAGTAATCCAACAGTTCAAATTATCTGGAAAAAATCTAAATCTCAGTAAAATGTATCACCAAGAGTCAAATGGGAAAACAAAGAGGACCAACAGAAAAATTGAGGACATGCTCAAAATGTATGTGATGGAGCAGCCATCAAAGTTAGAAGATTGTATTCATTTAGTTGAATTTGCTGGAAAAAAAATGGGTACCAAGCCTCATTCAAACTGAGTCCTTTTGAAACATTTTATGGTAGAAAGTGTAACATGTCAGTGAGTTGGGATAATCCAGCAGACAGAGCAGTTGTCGGGCCATATTTGTTAAAGGAAATGGAAGAGAAGATGGCAAAGATCAAGAAAAATTTAAAATCTTCCCAGGATAGGTAGAAAATTTATGCAAACAAGAATATATTGTTTATAGATTTCAAAGTGAGTGAACATGTGTTCTTAAAAGTGAAAACAAAGAGAAGTTCACTAAGATTAGGAAGTTCCCAAAGTTGGAAGCAATATACTATGGACTTTTTGAAATATTAGAAAAGATAAGGCCAACTGCATACATCCTAGCATTGTATGCATCCATGAGTGTGCATAATGTATTTCATGTTTCATTATTAAATAAATATGTGCTTGACCATAACCACATAATTCATTGAAATGTGATCTAGGTGGAGCATGAAGGGGATTTCTCAGTGGAACCAATACGCATCCTAGATTGGAAAGTGAAAGTGCCCAGTAACAAGGCCATGGGGTTGGTAAAGGTTCAATGGACCCTCTACGATCATAAAGATGCTACATTGGAGCATGAATAAAACATGTGGGAAGAATACCCATAAATGTTTGACAATTTAAAAAAAAAAAAACAGAATGCAAGACTCCATTTTGAGAAGCTAGAGTTATGGAACCACATCTCAGAGTCCTATCCAACTTTGTTGGGGACACTAATAAAATAATTGTTCATTACTTGGGTTAATCATAATAAACGAATGGCACATTCCTTTCATTATCCCTGATAAACGAATGGTGCCTTCCTTGGTTCATCGAGTTGAGAGGAACAAGAGATTATGGTTGGAACTGTTGTTGGAGTTGTGAAAGTGCAGAATTTTATTTTCTAAGTATTGCGATGTAAATTTTCATATATGGATATTGGCATAGTGTGCACCAAGGACAGTTCACAATTGTAGGGGAGGGGGAATGTAACATCCCCTCTATAATCCCCAGTTTAATTAATTCTTATTGTAGATATAATATGTGGTTACGACCAAGCGATGTAATATGTGAATTGTATTTTTGAATGTTAATAATAAAATGTGATGTCAGCTACTAAGAGGACATGGACAAAGATGGGCATTGAATTAATCCACAAGAGAGGGGAGAGTCTAAGAAAAGTGCCAAGAGGGGTCCAAGGGGGAATTACCCATGTATATTAATTCAACCCATTTTCCTAAATTTTCTATTGGTATATGAACCTAATAATTTATGATTGAGTGCTCCCAAAGTCAATCATTGAATACATGTAAGAGGGTGGGTGTGCTAGCAGGGAATATCCCCCTATTACTATACTAGGGTCAAGATATAGGCAGAGCTATGATCTCCCATAAAATAAAATCTTGTCCCTAAACTACCCCAAACAATCTAAACTAGAAGAATAGAAAGAGATAGGAAAGTAGGTCAAAGGTTGTACCTTTGGTCCAAACGTTTGATGTTGACCTCCTTCACCTTTGTAGATTCCCACGTTGTTGGTCACCTCCCAAAGCTTACCTACAAGAACACTTAGGCAAACAATACTACAAATATACTATATCTATTCATCCATATTAGGATTGGATATAAATCATTATGCATAAATAAAACGAAAAACATAAAGATATCATTTGGGACAAGAAAAAGATTATTTTATTCAAATCTAAAGATCGAAAGTTGCAACCTTGGTAGGTCGACGCTCTGCAAACCTGGTATGGGATCCTCTTAATTTTGCTCCAAGTGAATCATCACAATGTCTTCTCTCACAATCAACTGATCACTTTAGGGGAAGGGAATGGATTGTATAGGAGAAAAGGCTAGAGAGGGAATGCTAAAGAAAAAAATCAGAAAGGGATGCAAATACTTGGGCAAGGAGGGGAAGGGATTTTGGCAGAGTTTTTCTATTCTAATGCTTGATGTTGGAATGGGACCCCAAATACTCATTTTATATGACAAAAGGATATCTATTCGGTTTGGGGACAGGCTATAATGGGTGAATTGGTTAGGAAACCTCCAATAGACCATTAACTCCATAGAATTCCTTGCAACTTTTTTATTTATTGCAACTTTTGGAGATAAACGTGGATTTTTTTAGTATGCATCTAGCATATGTACATAGGATGTCTAGTATGAATATAACGTATGTATGTAGGAAGTAGTGTAGTAGGGTGCGTACATGCTCCAAAAAATGGTTTTTTAAAGAGAGTTCCTCAACAATAATTTGGAAAATTATGCAGGTAGAAAGGCCAATGCCATGTATGCATAGGTAGGGAATTTTAGGGATATAACAGATTCCCCCTAATGTGTTAGGTCATAAGAGAAACTGATAGCTGAAATACATTACAATATCTTTACCAGTGGGAATTCACGGAGTCGAGTGAGCCCGGGACCAAAGTTCGGGAGCGTGCCATCTGCAAAATAATAATAATCTCTCTGAGGAGGGAATACCCATTATTGGGATAAACTAATCATGGTTGTCAATAAAGTACACTGCAGATCCATGTCTTATAAATTTCTATATAAAGTGTAGATGTGAGAAATACACAGTGGATCTACACATCAAAATCATTTGATGATATTCAAGTACAATATAATATGCATATTCAAGAAGTATTGATTCCTGTGGCTGAAGATGAGAAAACCATAGCTAGAGAAACAAATTCAAGATCTTCAAAATCTCAAGTAGGAGTAAAATAGGATTGTAAGACTCAGTACTCTGAGGTCTTCGACAAGCCATTAGGAAAAGACTAGAGGATCTCAATGATCAAGAAGAGAACTTCATCGATTTTGAATTTGGACTTGATTGGACTCACGGGATGTCTGACTCAAGAAATTCAAGAGAAAAACTACAGAATGGTCGACTCAGGTTGGATAAAACTTCCCTTGGACAAAAGCACAAAATATGATCAGACTCAGGAAGCATAATATTGACATAAGTCGATGATGCAAGAGGAACCAAAAACTCTCCATATATTTGGAAGAGTAACCAAATGGAGGAGGACACAACTCTATGTAGTGATAACAACTTCCTAAGGTCATGATAGATCCCAATGCTTGGTGAACAAACGGAAGGATGTGCTTTTCCCAATGGAGACTATCTTGCTGCTGAAAAAATAATGCATATCTCTCATACCCTCTTTTTGGAATATTTGATTTTTTTTCTTTTTCAAATTCTTAACGATCTTGAAAATGAATAAAATAATTCTATGTTACAAAGGAGGAATGAATGTCGTGAGCAAGCAAACTGGTTCCAAGCACATGGAACATACGGATGCTCAATGCAAGGAGACATGTGTAGGATAAGGACACTCGGGGAAAATTCCTCCATGGGTCAAGCTATCACATCGCAAAGGAAAAAAGTGTTGCAAGGCTTGCATATAAGGAATTCTTTAAAGGTTCAGTTGAGAGCAACATGGAGCCCACATTAGGCCAAAGACGCAAAGATGAGACCTGCAATGTGATTAATCATGACACAACAAGACTCCTTCCATGTGAATTCTTACGAGCCCAGAGAAGGTAATCTCGGTGGTTTTTTCACGTTTAGAGAGTATGAAAAAAAAAAAAAAAGACTCCAGAGAGTTCCTTTTTCGCAATTAGTCTAGTTGGTTCTAAAAAGGGTTAAACTTATACCGAAAAGATGTCTCTTCAAAACCATTTTAACAAGTGTGACAAAGACAAGATCACTCGAAAATCTTTTCAATTTTAAGGAGTCTGAAAGGGGATTAACTATGGACTCACAACCTTTTTCTAGGTTTAGTATCCTTAGCTCGAAAAAGTGTAAAATATAATTGAGGAGAACTCTCCTGGTGAGACAAATCTCTCGAGGCGTACCTTTTTCCTAAATAATCTACTGGTTGGAAAAAGGGTGAAAACCATACCAAGTAGATGTTCTTCTGGACCAATTTAATGAGTGTGAAGGAACAAGGTCACTCAACGATATTTTCATATTTAGGGAGTCTAAAAAGAGATTAACTATGGACTCTGGGGGGGTTCCTTTTTCGTAAGTAATCTCCAAGGCCCGAAAAAAAGATAAGCCAAAACCAAGGAGAATGTTCTGTTTTCGAAAATTTAGTCCCTGAGGCCTAAAAAAAGGTTAAAATTATGCTTGAGAATACTCTTCTAGCGAACCAAAGTTCCTAGAGCATACTTTTATTCATAAAATTAGCCATCCGGACCGAAAAAGGGGTAAAATACCGCTGGACAGATGTGCCTTCAAATTTGAGTTTGGCGAGTGTGAAGGGAAACAAGATCGTTTGACAATTTTCTCAATTTTAGAGAGTCTGAAAAGGCCTTAAAGAAGACTCTAGGGGGATACTTTTCTCAAGTAATCCATATGAGATTGAAAATAATAAATGCAGTCTCATTGGATGTTGCTTTCAAAATTTAAAGCGAGCTTGAAAGACAACAAAGCGTGCTCATTATGGAGTCTCGTGGGTCAGGCCAAGAATAATGATTAGTAAGAAGAATGAGGCTTCAATATGTAATCATGAAGGGACTAACAAGGACTCCCAAGCCTATAGTCAAAAATCACAACATGGACGCCAAAATGCATCAAAGGCTCTATCTAGGACATCCATGTAGAGGTAGGCTCTACCACCGAATTACAACACTTCTAAAGTAGTAGAGAAGGTTCTGTGTCGCATTTCAATGGAATTGATCCTATGGCAAAGAGTAAAATACAACGATATGTAGAAACATGGGAGTGAAAACCTAAAATATATGCCAAAGTTGGAAAAAATGACTTTTACCATGGGACGATGTAAATGTAACCCATCTCAAAAAATCACCAAACCGTAAGGATGAATCCATCAGGATGACCGAAAGATAACTCAAAAGAGAACTCAAGTAGCCACCAAGCCAGGAAAAGTAAAAAAGGGGACCAAATTAGGGGAAAAGGGGCAAAAAGGTCTATAAATAGAGTTGGACAGCTCATTTTTACCATTGTAATTTGGAAATTAACAAAAGGTCAAAAAACCCATTTATCAAAAATGTGAATTTCAGGAGATACGGTGGATGGAAAACCCTCCTACTTGGACCAAGTAAGTATAAATCCATCCTTCTTCCTTTTAAATTCATCTATTTGCATTTAATTTTTAGTTTTGGAGGTGTGCGCCCTTGTAAAAGGGTCACATCTGCATGTATTTTGGTTGTCCAAGGGAAACCCACGTATGTACTCGAGTAGAGTAATAAAGAACCTAAGTACATACACGACTATGTAAACTACAACCCGCGTACACCTCATTTTGAATTGAAAAAATAAAACAAAAGTACTAAACCCTCTCCAATTTTTGTGTGTGACAGGATGTATGTGCACTGGAGAGAGAGGGAACATGAGGAGTTGGATGTCTTGATCGAGGAGGACCTTATGGCAGTTGCTATGCTAAAACAATGTGGCTTATAGAAATTCTTTCAGTGTTTGTTCATGAGGGCATAACCGAGGTTTCTTAATGACTTGGTAGAGTATTGGCATCCCGACGCATAGGCCTTTATGTTAGAGGGTCAAGCATTGACCCCAACCACAGAGGATATTTACTTCTTGATCGTCCTTTCTAGGAGAGGGGAACCAGTTAACTTGAGGACTTTTCCTCCAGGGTCATACAACATAGAGGATTACATCATGATGCATTATGAGGATGGTACCAAGAAATTAGGTTCTCAGATGCCAATTCACAATATTACCAGCCTCTCCCTACGAGTTATTTTACTCATGATCGAGAAAATTATTATATCTGCAGAACTTCATCAAGCCTCTCGTGCATAGATGCACTGTGCATTTCAGTATTTAGAGGCAATGATATTTGACTGGAGTACTACCATGCTAGTATGTATGAAGAGATAGCTCAAAGAGTGTCAAAGGTGTACCAACAAGAACTTCAGGTTTGGTACCATTTTATGCTCTTTCTTCTTTGAGAGGGTGTTAGTCTCAGTCTGAGAGAGACAGTATGAGGGAATATTGCCTCCTTCCCATCATTATGCAGGTGGGAGGTCTTACTGCCTATATAGGGTGGAGGAAGGACCCAAGAGGCCTTCGACAATAGATTCTTCGACTGGTGGGCACGTCATATCCCATTCATAGAGGACTATCTCTATGCATGGATTAGGTTCCTTAGAGATCCCGACATGCCCGTGCCCCCTGGAAAGGAGCACAAAGAGATAGGTAACATATATTTTTTGAAGTTATTAAAATTTTTATGTATGCATCAGAGTACTAACTTACGAATCTGTTATGTACAAATGTGGGACCTGTTCGACCGGTAGACTTCGCCAGGACTAGGTGTCGTCCTCGACCAGAGGCAGGAATAACAACAGGAGGAGGACCATCATCTACGAGAGGACCCCCAGCTGGAGAGGCTGATAGATTCCTACGACGAGTGGAGAGGAACCTCACTTCTCTTACTCGTGTAGTTCCTATGGACAATATCGAGGATCTCCCCCAAGCTATGTAGCCACATGTAGTAGGGGTTCCTCGGACCTAAGTCTAGTTATTTTGGAATCTTACGAATGTCGTTTTCCACTATAGAAAGGCCAATAGGCCTAGACCTTAGATAGCGTCGGACTACTTATGTGCTTAGGGTACTTTTTATGCTATGTATTTTGATGGCTTAAGCCCAATGATGTATACCGATTACTTTTGAGGCTTTCATGCCCACTTTTGTACTCATGACACCATTTTGGAAATATGTATATATATACATCTTTCTTGTTTTATGGATGACATTTTTTACAAATGTATTTACATGTGTATGTGTGTGTTTTACTTTTACATGTGAGAAACATGCCAATCTAAAAATTGATTAGCTAGAGTATCAGTTAAATGATTAAATCTCATAGGAACATGAATATACATAATATAATAAAAATATCATTATAAGAGATGTACCCTAAAGAATCGTTGGTGAAGAGTGGGATCATAAACATAGTAAACCCCATTCAACTGGGACACAACCAGTTGATCATCTAAGTAAACCCGGAGGCAACAAATTCCATGTGTGAAAGAATCACACAACAATTCTATCACTACACTATACTCGGCAACATTATTGTTTGTGTTGCCTAGACAAATACCTTCGGAAGATAGCAACTGGCCTCCAGGTGTTAAAATCACCCAAGTTGTGGAAGTAATCCTTTGAGTGTGTCGACTAGCGTTGTCCTTGAACCCAAAGTAAACCTCATATTCACTTGACATCTGTAGTGGTGAAAAGAAGACATAAATAACTACATGTCCATAAAACAAAAAAGGCAAAAACGAATAAAATATTATACATATATACAAAAATCCACCCAGGTGACCGACCTAAGAGTAGTACTTCTTAAGGTAGAGCCTGTTTCTAGGCTCCGCTAACGAATTCCCCTCGAAATCAACCAGACGTTAAGAAACCGTCTCTAAGACCCCTTTCACAATGAAAGGTCTGAACCACATAGGTTTGAACTTTCCTTCCCCCAGGGGATGTTTGTCTTGGTCATAGACCAGAACAAGATCGCCTTCGGAGAAAATTTGAGGGAGAATGGACCGATGATATTGACACTTGACTCCTTTCTTATGAGCCTCGTTAGCCAAGGCTGCATCACGATGTTGCTCGAGATATAAAATGCGTTCCTCAAGTGGCGTAGTGTCGGGCAGTAGTTCCACTGCCAACTTTAAAGAAGGGATCTGATGCTCAATGGGTAATACTGCTTCCAGCCCATAGATGATTTGAAAAGATGAAAAAATGGTAGCAGTCTTTATAGAATTTTGATAGGTCCACAATGTTGAATATAACATCAAATTCCAATTTGACTTGGTTGAATTGATCATCCATTGAAGAATAGTATTGAGAGACTTATTCACAGCTTCTACTTGAATATTTTCTTGTGGGTAATAAGGTGATGAGTGTTCCTGTTTAAACCCAATATTTGATGTTAATTCAATCATCATTTTATTTTGGAAGTGACTTCATTGGTTAGTGACAATCTCCCTCGAGATATTGAATCTAGCTACTATTTTATTGAAAACAAAAAGGGAAGCAATTTCCCTGTCATTATTAAATGTCGGAATAGCTTCGACCCACTTAGTGAAGTAGTCTACTTCTACGATGATATAGTGATGCCCCCTGGTAGAATTCGGGTGACACGTAGTGAAAACAAACCCCCACTTAGTGAAAGGATCGACATCAATGACCAGAAACATAGGATTAGGGTGTGCCCGCATCTTCTGAAAAAAGATATGGCATGGGTGACACTTCTTGATCGCCTCAACATAATCTTTGATTAACGAGGGTCAGAAGTATCCTACGCAAAGAATATTTTGGGTTGTTTTCAACCCAAATAGATGAACGCCACATGCTCCTATGTGACATTCGTTCAAAACGAGCTATTCTTCTTCGTGGGTAAGACATCCTCAAAGAATGCAATCTACACCTCGATGATACAAAGTGTCATCGAGGATAAGATAGTTTTGCGCTTGGTGTCATATTCCTCGACGCTCATCGTGAGAAACAGAAGTGGGGCACTTCAAAGTCTAAAGATACAAAAGTATATATCCATACCAGGGGTCTGAAGATGCAATTAGAAAAAGATCTCCATTGATAGGTGACTCTTCGGGTATAATATCACTAGACTCAATCGGTAGTTCTGAAATTAGTTTAGCAAATACCAATGACTTTTTATATTTCTCAGCGACAAAATCCAAGTCAAACTCCTGTAGGATAACTATCCATCTACTAATATTTATGACAATGACCTGTCGCATTAACACATATTGGAAGGGGTTGATGAAGACAATGAGAGTGGTCTTGCGAAGTAATATATAGTGATGGAACCATTGGACAGCGTGGACAGCCGCCAAAGTAAGTTTCTAAACATGAGAGTAGTTGAGTTCCAGTCCAACTAGGCCTCGACTAAGATAATAGATAATTTTCTCTTCAAGCGTCTCATCCTCCTGGACCAAGACAATGTCGATGGTTGACTCTGCAACAACCAAATACAACAAGAAATATTTGTTATAATCAGGAGGCCTGAGAAAAGGGGCAGACATTAGAGCATGTTTCAACACTTCAAAGGAGCGTTGATATGCTTCATCCTAATATAATGGGACCCCTTTTTTCAAAATACGCATGAACCCTTTAGTGATATCAACACAATTAGCGACAAAACGCCGAAGAAAATTTGATTTCCCCTGTAAGCTCTAAAGTTGGGGTATTGTGCACAGGAGAGGCAATTGAACTATCCCCTCAAACTTAAGAGGATTGACCATGATCCATTTTTCCAACACGATGAAACCTAATAAATGACCCGATGTCACACAAAAATTGCATTTGTTTGGATTCAAGAGAATCTAATAGTAGCGACACCGCTCAAAAATTAGTCATAAATGGGAGAGATGATCAAATCTGTTGTGAGAACATGATGCTAGATTATCCAGGTACGCCTCGACTATGTGTTTGAGGTCGTGAAATGAGAATGAGATGGCCTGCTGAAAGGTAGCTCCATCATTCTTTAGGCCAAAAGGCATTTTTCGATATGCGAAGGTACCCCAAGGAAAAATAAAAGTCGTTTAATGTTGGTCCTCAGGTTTGATTTGAATTTGATTATATCCTGAAAAGTCATCCATGAAAGAAAATACTTCACAACCAGCACACTCATCAACATTCTGAACAATAAACAGAGTTGGCAATTTATCTTTTAGGAAAGCTTTGTTCAAATCACAGAAATCCATACAAACATGAATCATGCCCAGTTTCTCATTGATAGGAATTGGGTTTGATACCCATTCTGTCAATTGTATGGGGTAGATGAAACAAGCTTTGAGAATTTTCTCTACTTCAGCCTTTATCGTCGCTACTTTTCGAGGATTGACCTGGCGAAGCTTCTGTCGGATCGGTTTGACATTAGGATAAGTCGTGATTTCGTGTTCAACAATTCATGGGTCGATTCTTGGCATCTCCTCATAAGACCAGTCAAAAACGTCACAGAACTCCTTAAACAACACAGTGTATATTTGACTCTCTTTGAGGGACCAATCTTCTTCAACAAGGACATTCTCCATGACGCCAGGGGATCTGGAGATATCGATAGGAATCGTTGCAGCACTACTTTCCATGTTTCCCTCGACATATACTATGTGCATAGACAAAGGGTTAATAGGAAAAGGGTTATCTCCATTCATGGTCAAAACAAACTCTACTGCCTCTATTATCCTAAGCTCAGGAAGAAAATAAGATCTATAGTGCAGATCATCCCAAGGTCTATTGGGACCATTCATTACATCCAGAATCACCTCATCAAAGGGAAAGACTAATTCTAAAGGGTCATGAGCAGTGAGAGAGTCTTGAGACCAAATAGGCTCAAGAATTGGATCTAGCTCCTGTGGGGGAGTCAGATCGGGGTTGGTTGAGGCTTGCTAGAAACAATTGTATGCAACCTCGGTAGGGGATAAGCGTCTGGCCATGAAAAAGTGCCCTATCCCTTCCATCGAAGATGGTGGGGAAGGTAAATTCCATGAGTTGTGAAAGTAGCTCATTTTAAAAGATGAAACTTGAAAAATTGCAGTCTTCAGCTGGTTAGGAACAGCCGAAATAAACCTTACATCATTGGAAGGCAACAGATAATCAAAATTTCCCATCAATGACGGAAACAGTCTGGCACCTAAGTTGACAGTGCCACGCTATGGGTTATAAATCATCGGGACTGTGGAAACCTCTAATGAAGGGTTAGGACAAGAGAAGGACAATTGGTTGACAGTTATAATCCGGCCCTCATGCAGAAAGCATAAGACCCAAATAATAGTGTCTACAACTGCATGCATTATGTAAGTCCAACTCTGTCCCAAAAAAATATTGTAGTTGAGAGGTGCATCGTATACTTCAACCTCATTGCACATAGTTTTACCCTCCAACTACACCGGGAAATAAGTAATTATACTGTGTGGTTTGAACAATCAACCATCAAAGTCCATAAGCAACGTAGGCGACGAAGACAAATCAAGTTGGTCAATGGCCCTCCAACATGCCAATGACATCATGCAAGTCGAGGCACCCTCATCAACCACCGTATGGGAAATTTTATGTGTCAACGATTTCGCGGTGTATGCCACTACTATCTGAAAGGCGACATGGTGAGGATGACAAGGTTTAAGGTCAGTTGGATCGAAAATGATCATTCCTGAGTGACTAGTTTTTTCCTCTTCCAAGGCGGACAACAGAGCTTTTCTCTGTGAGGGGAAACTCTGGAGAACCTCCAGAGAAGACATTGCACAAGGGGTTTGTGTCAGATCCTCCACAATGGATTAATTTTGAGTGACCCTTGCATTTGGGTTATGGGAAGCCTTCTTAAACACACCTTTAGGGATGCGAGTCATTGTCTCTCCCATTGTCTTCTCAATTTGAAGAGGAGTCAATGGGTTGGAGGCATCATTTCCCTTCTCAATAGATTTTGGTGTTATTTAGTCACAAGTCTTAGTTGATAAATGAGCATCAAAATTCATCATGTAAATGTTCATGGTCGGGTTGTTAGGATTAGGCGTGGGGGTCCCTAAATGCTCCCATATGTGCTTGTGGATGTAGAATCATGATCCATATTTTACCCTTGTGGAAAAGGGTTAGTCAACACAATAGGTTTTTGTTGTGCTAGTAGCTTCTGGGCTTCCGCAAACTGATGACATAGGTGAGTTAAGTGGTCATTCATGCAAAGCTTACATGGAAACTTCACCTTCCTCTTCTCAGTTTTTCCCTCGCCAACATTGTTAGCAACCTTTTTATCTGCTTTAATCTTCTAATTTTTTTGTTTATTCTTTCCCTCAGTCTGCGGGTTGGCCTTGGGAGTTGTCGATTGCACATTATGTACATCCGACGCCTGGGAGTCAATTCGGCCACAGTCTGTTGAATAAATAATTGTTGTAATTGATTAGACAACAGATATGTGGACTTTCTTTGTACTGAGCCCAATATATCATCAGCATGGGGACCAAAAAAATTGTTGTCATTATCAAGAGTTGAATGTGGCACATCAAGTAAGATCTCATAAACCATGCCAATCTAAGAGTAAATCAGTTCTAGTTATTGGGCTCTCCTAATATCATCTTCCTCAGAAAACACCCCGGACGTTGCTACATCTTCGGATACAAAAGGAACCAAAGACTTCAAGAACCACTCAAGAAAAAACTTAGGAGGGACCTTGACCTTAATCAATCTCTTTCATCACCGCTAATCTCAGATATGATCTGAGATATAGTCAACCTTAGTTTTCTCGAAGTTGGCCAGCAACTCAGTGTTGGCATTGTATCTCACTAGAAACTGGAAATGGTTTAGGAAAACCATATCTAGGTCATTAAAGTAAGAGTACTTTGAGTTTTCAATATCGATATACCACTTCGTTTCACCCCCTATAAGAGTGCATTGAAAAAGGCCCAACTGAACAGAGTCATCTTTTGAAAAGTTCGATTAGCACCACAAGTGAAAAGTTGTCACGTGAGAACCTGGATATTCACCAGTATTTCCCTCAAATTTTGGAATGTTAGAAGGAAACTTAGTCAGCATAGGGGGGTAACTTGGATCATGACATATTGGGTCATTTAACAATCTCGACAAGTCTGGAAAATGCAGGGTTGCCAGAAAGGGTAGTTTTAGTTGTGGAGTATTTACATGAAAAGAGAGACCTGGATTTTGACTGGCACTAGGTTGCCAGAAAAAGTTGAACTGTTAGTTAGGGATTTGGTATAAACGTGGACTTGACCAGCAAAAGGAATTTGTGTCTATTGTTGCATCATCGGGTGACTCCCGAAATTGGATGACATAGATTTCGCAGGGATTGCTCCCTATGTCGTGTTCCAATGACCATGGTTGGGAATGCCCCTAGCCGATCCTCCTAACATAGGTATTGAACTCTGTCGAGGGTTACATTGATTATGGAAGGGGTTTCCCCCGACCGACATCCCCTGCGAGGGAAACGAGCCCTGCCAAGGATTCCAAAGACCTTGTGTGGATTATACTCTTGTCATCACTCTCTGTGAAGGAATGGTACTTTGCACAGGGTTATGTTGACCAAATTTGGGGTTTCCCCCAGTCGATAAAGAAGATGAAGAAAAAACGTTGTTTCCAAATGCACCAAACAAAGAGAACGACATTGATCCCATCGGCATCGTGTAGGATGATGGTCCCAACCTTCCTCCACTAAACAAACTATAGTTAGTGTTAGGCCCGATCGATTGTTGAAACACGCCACCGAGTGAAGGGGATGGAGGAGGTATATGACCCCTGCCATAAGGAATAGAATTAAACGTGGTGGTTGTTCCTGCAGCGGATCCTTACAAGGGAGCGTTAGATCTCCCTGCCCCCAGACCCAAGGTTTGTAAAGTAGAGTAAGTAAGAATTGAATTCGAGTCAAATTTAGGAATCCCATATGAGAAGGGAGCACCTATCGCATTCTAAGTGAATGGAACAATAGTTGAAGTCGTCAAAGGAATCGAACCACTTCCCAAAGTCATGGGTGTTAGGAAAATCGTGGTCCTAACAGGCAGAGGTGGGGGAGGAGGTACAATGCCCCCTCTAATGCTAGTCGTAATGAGAGTATGAGGAATCCATGACAAAGTAACAACATTTCCTTCCATCATCGCTTGCCGAATAAACTGATGTTCAGAAGATGTCACCTCAGGAGGGACAATTTGAATTAGAAGTGGCACCGACAAGTCGATTATCAAAGAATTTCTTGTCCTGAAACCTTCGGTCTCAAGGTCAGAAAGGATACATTCCTCTGGTTCCAAAAATTCTCTTCTCGAAGCTAGCTTGGGTGTAGCTTCCTATGGCCCAGTCACTTCGAACGATCCTTCTTGATCTAGTATTCGCCTCAACGGTGGCAGAGGTGGCTCCAAAGTAATCGGCGACAGGCCCTAGAGCCTACGAAATCGATGGAGTTGTTGATCTTCCACCTTGTGAAATGATCAACTGACACAGTAAGGTTTGACTAGCGTGCATCATAGATCACACACTAAAATTTCATAAAGATAAATCAAGCAGACAACTAACTAGTGGGAAGGGCAGTTACGCCAATCAACACTAGAGAAACTAACTGGTTCAAGTGCAACTCGAACATGGAAGCACCCTCCTGGTATACTCTGTGAAGTGTGATCCAACGTCCACCCTAGGTACCATGGTATACCCCCTCAGTCACCTATGTAAGCCTGTAAAAAATGGTCAACTAAGTTGCCAACTCGCAGTCAATCACCAAGTGGGTACAGTTGACAGTCGGGCTGATTGTAATGACCAGGATAACAAGTCAGAAGCCCTTCAAGGGTGTCGAAATAAAATGGTGTAGAAGACCACTGAGGATCGCGAATGGATTCGAGGTCCATGAGACTATGTAGGCAAAAAAAATCAGTATTGTTCCCAAGAAAGACCCTCAATATACAATCCCCACTACACTTGGTCTGATTTTGGAGGGGTTATATCCTCTACCTTTCCTTACGCGACCTCGTTTTTAGCCCCTGTGTTAGAGGGGGGACCTAGCTAACTCTTATGACGCTAGAATTTAGACACTCCCTATCTCAGAATCCAATGTTTCTTTTAAATGGCCTTGAAGAGTTTCCTCTTCACACCTATTTCAAGGCCCTAAAATCCTAAACTAGTCGGTGAACCCTACAAACTGAAATTCTTATATATTTTAAATTAAGCATTAATTTTATTGGCTTGATTTATGCAAAGGATGTGCTTGTGCAACTAGTGGTGTTTGGAAGACACAAAAAACGAAGAAAATTTTAGATCATTTAAAAGAAAATAAGATATTTCAAATTTTAAAGTAAAATCTTGTAAAACCATTTGTAAATATAAACTTTTCAAATTAATTTTTCAAGATCTTATAATTGAAATTTTCCTAAAAAATTGTTTTCGTTTGACTACGCAAAACTACTTATACTTCTAGGAAAGAAAGAAGTAACTTTGAAACTGAAACTCTTTTCTTTTGCAAATAAACAACCTAGGCTACATTACCAAATTAAATGCAACATATTCTTTTTTAATTTTTTTGAACTGCTTTAATGAGAAAAACCAAAGAAAAATATATTTTTTTTGTTTTTTCAAAGCATGAAATAGGAAAAAAGAGAAAAAAAAACAAGATTGATAGAGACCCTAGGTTGATTGCGTGAATGCGGGGATTCAAAAAAAATCCAAAGGAGGATCTAAAACTTGAAAGTTCACTCTAAACCTCTTGGGAAAACAAAATAAAATCAAGAAACAAGTTGAAAACGAATATTTAACCCAAGCTAAGGCCAATAACAAAGACTCTGTAAAGTCCAAGAAAGTCATGAGAAGCCCAAAGCTTCTATCAGGAAAGAGAAAAAAATCTTTTTTTTTAAAAACACTTTCAATACACAGAGACGAGGGTTGTCGCATTAGTAGCCTGCGTATGTACGTGGGTTGTCTACTATGTAGACTGTGTATGTACATGGGTTGAGCCAAAGAAGAGAGCATACACCTTTGATATTTTTCAAAAAGAAAAAGACTAGGCAAACAGACTTGGCAGGGAAAGTTGGTAGGCACCTTGCAGGTGACCAGAAACCCTTAAAAGACTCAATTAACTTGATAAAAAATAAAAAGGAAATAAAGAATCCAATTAAAACCAAAACACCTCCCTCTAATACCCTAGAGAGACTCCCCAGTGGAGTTTCCAATTCTATTGGTGAGAAAAATCCCCCTATGACCCCTATGACTATACTTGGGTCAACATATAGGTAGAGTTATGATCTCTCGCAAAATACAAACTAGTCCCTAAACTACCACAAACAATCTAAACTAGAAGAATAGAAAGAGATAGGAAAGTAGGTCAGAGGTTGTACCTTTGGTCCAAACTTTTGATGTTGACCTCCTTCAACTGTGTAGCTTCCCAAGCTGCTAGTCTCCTCCCAAAGATGACCTGCAAGAACACTTAGGAAAACAATACTACAAATATACTATCTCTATTCATCCATATTAAGATTAGATATAAACTATTATGCATAAATCAAATGAAAAACATAAAGATATCATTTGGGACAAGAAAAAGATTATTTTATTCAAATCCAAAGATCGAAATTTACAACCTTTGTAGGTCGACGCTCCATAAGCTTGGTTCGGGCTCCTCTTAATACTTCTCCAAGTGCATCATCCCAATGTCTTCTCTCACAATCAAATGATCACTTTAGGGGAAGATAAGGGATTGTATAGGAGAAAAGGCTAGAGAGGGAATGTTGAGGCAAAAACTGAAAAAGGGTTGCAAATACTTGGGCAAGGAGGGGAATGGACTTTGGCAGATTTTTTATGTTCTAATGCTTGATGTTGGAATGGGACCCCAAGACATCCTTGTATATGACAAAAGGATAGTTATTTTTTGGGGGGATAGGCTACAGCGAGTGAATTGGTTAGGAAACCTCCAATAGCCCGTTAACTTCGTCGAATTCCTTGCTACTTTTTATTTTATGCAACTTTTGGATATAAACGCGGGTTGTTTAGTATGAATCTATCATATGTACATGGGGTGTCTAGTATTCATATAGCGTATGTATGTGGGAAGTAGTGCAGAAGGGTGCGTACATGCTCCAAAAAATGGGTTTTTAAAGAGAGTTCCTTAACAGTAATTTGGAAAATTGTGCAATTAGAAAGGCCAATGCCATGTATGCATAGGTAGGGAATTTTAGGGCTATAACAAGGTGTGAGTGGTCACATCCCATAGTTATTGGGAGCATGGGGGTGTGAGTACAATCATCTTGGGGAAGTGTGTGATTCAATCAAGTAATCCAAAGGAGAGAAAATTTGTATGGGTAGCTACAACAGTTTTACACATTTAGTTTTTGTGCATGAGCAGCAAGTAGAGAGGGAGAAAGAGAGCTTGGAGCTGGAACATCCATGGAGGAAAATTCTAGAGCATGTTGGAGTGTTTTTTTAGCATTTCAGAGATGAAAACTAAAGATTCGGGTTTTCAAGCATGAAGAGTGAACTTATGTGTGAGTTTCACTTTAACAGCAAGTGTTTGTTGTTGTTTGCTAGTAGTTTTTCCTAACAACAAGTTCCCTTGAGTTCCCAGCTAAGAGATTCCTAGTTATATGTGTCAGAGAGACCCCGATAAATTAATGGCATGCCCGAGGAACTGAGATCAATGAAATGGTACATTCCTTGAGTTGGGTAGGTCAAGAGGAAGAGAGCTAGTGGAAAATTGGGATAGTTGTAGGAGAATATTAGTGGGTTGTGGGATTTTTTATTTGTGAGTGGATAGTGAGAGACCACCCTCTTTTGTGGATTACTAGCCTCATCTCAAGGGTGACATGTTGATGAGATTTGGAACAATAGGTCTATGGTTGGGTGGAACATCCATCCCAAGCAGTTGGTTGCACAACTAGTTTGAAAGACAAGTGTTTTATATGTTTTTTGTCTTGTATTTATGAGTTAAATTGATGTGCATTAAATTTGCGTATATGAGAAGAATTTATATGCTACTATGTTATTGTATTAGTTGCATTTCATGTCTATTTTATCATGTTGTAATTGCATCTAATTTATGGTAATAGAAAACAGTTAAATATGTATGTAAATCATAGTTGGAAGCTACAGGAAATTGAATTAGCTATAAAAAAATTCATTTTAAGATTATTCGGCATCATAATGTTCCCCAGTTGGGTTGGGGGGTGTTACACTGCACCACTCTATGCCATAAAAATGAGTGGTAAGAGTTTCTAGTGGGGGGAGATTCAACAAAAGGATTTTGATGAGCTAAAAAGAAAGATCATTCAAGCACCAGTTCTCACATTAACAAACTTGAAAAATCCTTTTGAAGTGGAGACAGATGAAAGTGGGTATGCCATGAGTGCAGTTTTGATGCAAGGAGGAAGGTTTTTATGTTATCATTCTGAAATATTTCATCGAGTAGTTTTCAACTACCCTACCTATGGTAAGGAAATCTATGCCCTAGTTCAAGCTGTCAAGAAGTGGAAGCATTATCCGATGGGAAAGGATACCATCATCCACATAGATCACCAGCCACTATAGTATTTGCAAGCCCAGAGTAAGCTACAACAAACCAAGCATTACAAGTGGATGGGTTTTTTATAGAAATTTCATCTAGTCATCAAGTATAAGAAGGGTAGCACAAATAGGTTAGAAAACATGCTTTTAAGGCCACCCACATCCAATATTAGAGCTTTGGGAACTCTAATGCACATGGATCCTTTTACCCATGATGCATACAAAGAGGCATGAATAGAATATGAGGACTTCAAGGAGGTGTTTCAGTAGCTATAGGTCCAAATTCATATAGAATAAGGTGACAACAAGGATGACTATCATTTCCAAAATGGTTTACTCTATAAGCTCAACAAGATTTGTATCCCTAAAGGTAAATGACTACAACTTATCAAATAGGCTCACACTTCCAAGGTTACAAGACATTTTGGTATTGGGACTTGATATTTGCCAACTTACAAATATATATGTACTGGCCCAGAATGTAAGAAAATGTAGCACAGTATATTAGAGGATGTATACATTGTTGTACTATAAATCTCGGTAATAGAAAGCTAGGTATATACCATCCCTTACGTGCACCCACTCAACCTTTGGAAATAATTTCCATGGATTTTGTGGGATTTTTAACAAAAACCAAGAAGGGACATGACTATCTATTTGTGGTAGTTGACAGGTTCAGCAAGATGTGCATTCTCAGGCCTCATAAAAAGACCATCAAAGGACAAGAAGCAACAAGCATGTTCTTTGAATAGCTCTGGGTGCACTTTGGGATACCAAGGAGCATCATCTAAGATATAGATACCATATTTCTTAATGCATTTTTGAATACATTGTGGGTCCAAAATATGCACACTAAGTTGAAGAGATCTAAATCATTCCATCAATAGATAAATGGGCAGAAAGAAGTAGTCAATAGGACTTTGATGTATCTTTTGAGGGGTTACAATCAGAAGCATATGAATACCTGGGATGAAAATTTGATATGCATACAACACTCTTATAATACAATGGTCCACACTTTTACTAGTAAGTCCCCTTTTGAAACTTTTTTTGGGTATTTTCCTCCTTCACCCTTGGATATTGTTTATGGATATCAAGGAGGAGTGAGGGAAGACACCATAGCAGAAGCATTAAAATAAGATATGTTTGTAGAAAATATTAGGCAGATCCATTTGCAAGTACAGAAGATGCTAAATAATTCACAAGAAAAATGCAAGCGTAGACATGACCAACACATAACCGAGAAGTCATTCAAAGTGGGAGACAAATTCTGGTTACAACTGAACAAGGAAAGAATACATGGTCTTGGTAATAATATCAAGTCTCTACAGTATGGAAATTTCTATATATTAGAGAGGGTGGGAGATATTTCCTACAAACTTAGTCTACTCCCATACATGTGCATTTACTTAGTAGCGAATGTGGATACTCTCAAACTCTATGATCCTTCCATGTTGGATCAGGAGGAGGAGATCCTACCTTTCATAGAGGACTAAGAACCATATGTTCAAGTAGAGTTGGAAGAGGACACAATTTTTCACAAGTGTTCAAGAACTACAATATAGGGGAAACATGACCTATGGAAAATTGGGTTGAAAGGACAACTTCTAGACAAAACAAAGTGGTACTCCAAGGAGAAGGTAGATGAAAAATTTCCTCACCTCATTCAGTAAATATTTTAGGGACCAAAAATCCTCTCTAAATGGGGAGTTATGATCCATATTAGATCATTATATTATTTTCATATATCTCGATGCGTTATGGGTTAAAAAAATGGAGGAATCAACTTGTAGATCCATTTTAGTGGCTCGTCCCAATTTGGAAATTTGGGTCCAAAAAATCGTCTGAAATATTTAGGAACCATTTTGAGGCATAAAATACTTTTTTGGTCCAAACCTTACTATAGAACCATCACCTATATTATACACACTGAGACATTTCCAACAATGTAAGAATCACTTCAATCGAAGTTTGTATGTGAAATGTATGCCTCCTACAACTTGTTGACCTATTGTAATGATCAACGTGGTGCAAGTTGATGGCATGTCATCCCCCATTACTTACTCATTAATTAAATGTGTTGTACAAGCCACTTAGTGTATTTTCTAGAACATTCTAGAAGGTCCAAACCTGATCACTAATTGAGGGTTGAGGAAGTCAATACCATTACCCTAGATGACTATTGGGCTATGTTAAATACTCGACCACTACGAGGAGAAGGGGTTCCATTATTTTTCATTGTATATTTTTCCATAGCTAAGAAAAAAATATGAGAGTGGTATTATGTGAGCATAATAGAGGAGGAGAGATTTTGTAGCAACCATATAGGCCACAAGGTCAAAGGAAACTCCATAGAGAGTGCATCTTTCTTTGTACTTGCATTTGAAGAAAAGAGAGCAGAACAACCTCACCTTCTAGTTGGGATTTCTCCCATATTGGTTTTCCCGGTCATATCTTTTGGTTATTTATGGATGGTGTGTGTATTATTTTTGTTCTCTATTTTTCTCAATTTAGCTATTTCATACATTTTTAAGAAAAAAACTAGTAATTAAAGAAAATAAGATCTAAAGGAAATTAACCTTCATAGTAAACATTTATGTATTTTACTAGATCTATTGTGATGAACTATCTAGTGGAATATCCACGAAAATTTAAAAAACATGATATATTCAATCGGTGGGGAAATTACAATGAGGAGCATGCAAAAGCTACAACTCCCAACTCTACCGAAGTTTAGTGGAGGAATGACTTGCATGGATTTTGCGTGGCCTTTTTGTTTTATTCTATGATTACACAAACTTTTATTTTATAAATATATGGCAGTTGATTATTTAGAAAGGACTTTTGCATTTGAGGGTATGATGGAGAATTGTAACTAAGAATTAATTCAAAGTTAATTCAAAAGCTTTGTTTTTTAAGACAAAGACAATTTGTTAGGGATTAATTATGGATCAATTATATCAGTGGACTATTCTATTGTTTTTCTAATTACACATACGTCTAGTAAGAATTTATGTTTCTATCAAATTACCTTGTGAGATTGAAATACTTTCTTTCATATGTTCAACAAATAATTTAGATGTGTTTTATTGTTTGATATCTATTTTCACTTTTGTTTAGTAATCAGTTTCATGTATTTTAATTCATTAATTGTTGTAGAATTACTTATAACTAGTTATGAATCAAATGGAATACTATTTTGCGATTTTCATATATATTTATTTCTATAATATTTTAATTTATTTTCTTAGGAATATTCTTGTAACAATACTTTTCATGTAAAATTAATTTTTAGGAGAATAAAACTACAGAGTTACTTCCATTTAATATTTTTGAGATATACCTCTTATGAACATATTTCTCTAAATCCATTCAAATTAGATTTTTTGTCGCATTTAATGTATAATATAAAATATTAAAAACATCATATTTAAAAAGGAAAATAAAACATTATCATAAAACTCATCAAACGGTTGGTTGTCGGACCATAACTCAAAGGATTAGTCCATTCTAAACAGGGGAGAGTCTAATTAGATCTCTTCCTTTAGTTTAATACCTATTGTTGAGTCTTAAAAATCCATCTCCTCAACAAATGAAATATAATTTTTTTCAAAAAAATAATTTTATTAAAAAATATTTTTTTTTATGAGGATGTATAAGAATTGAATATTATTTTGAATATTCAATAAAATAATTACAAGTTAAAATAAATTGAATAAATCCTACATAATGAGTTGAGCTTGAAATTTTTTAGGGAAGATAAAGAGTCACTTTAGAGAGATGAATAGTTAAAGCATCTAAAGAAGGCCAAAATGGGATTGTGTTAAACTACAAATAAAGCTCTATTGTAAAGAGAGAAGGTTTATTTGCTATTTTATTAGGGACCAAAGTGTTTAGCATTTATGGAATACATAGTACTAGCACAACCGCTAACTCGCGGCTGAGAACGTCGAAAGGTATCGGTTGAGAACGCGTGTTATAAAACGTTTGTGGTAATCTGTAATCCGTCTGTGGTAATATGAAACGTTTGGTGCACAGTTTAATTCTACTTAATCATTTAAACGTGGCAATTACATATCCTTACAGTAATTTTTTAATGTGATTAGGTAAATGTTAAAAATTAAACATGTTAACGGATGCCTTGATAAATGCAAGAAAGTTATGAACAATAAATCTGACCCATTGATTTTGGAGGACGACTAAGAATATGTCAGCATCTTCAATGCATAGCCATTAGATTAGGGTTTAAAGTTAAATAAGGTTAAAAGATCATTAATTGTGCCCATTATCAATAGGTGTACGCCTTTCAACGTCATTATTGTTATATATGGTTGTGAGTTAAATTCTATATGTATAATTATCATAGTTTCCTTTAAATTCATGTTTTTAGTTATTCATGGTCTATTCTCTTTGGTCTTTCTCTTTGGTTTTGTTTTATGTATCTAATGTATTATATAATTTTTAATATGTTATTATTGTAGAATTACATTGCTATGTTATTTCACAAAATAATTCATTTTTTTATTTTGCATTGAGAATGGTTTTTGACTATATTTTTTATTTTGTATTGAGAATGGTTTTTTACTACTCTCTTTTTTATTTGCATATGATATCATTGTGATGGTAGTATAGAGTTAATATTATCTTAATTAGGATATGGTTGATTTCATATTACATTTCTACATATTATATGCATCTCATTTTAAACAAATAAAACTTAAATTTAAGGAACATGTGATTCAAATTGGAGGGTTAACTTCAAGGTGGGATGTTCTAATTGGGAATATTCACTCAGTGAGCCTATGTGGTACTTGATTAAGGTTAAAATTCAACATCAATAATACTTTTCTTGTAATATACAGTTCATTTGATATATTGTGCATATATTTTTTTTATAAGTGTGACACTAACAACTATGTGGCTATTACATTCATGATATCATGGTAATAATGCATTACACTAGTAGTGTTAATATGGAAAGATAAATTGCATGTCTAATCTAGGTTCAATGTTGCTAAGCCTTTTAGAACATAACTTGAGTTAATTTTATAAAAAATTGTGAACATGATTGGTAGTTCTTGAATGGGATGATCATGAGTCAATTTTCATTGCATGAAGTTGATTAAGGGGATTATTGTAGATTGGAGGCATGTGTAAGCTACTTGTGATAATCCCACATTATTATTAATTTATTATGTACTCTCCATTTTCATGTATGTGAGGTCCAAATCATGGTCATCTAACTGACCTATTGCAATTTGTGAGTCACAATTTCTAAGGGGGGGTGTTTCATGTTGAACATTCACATCATCAGTGGAGGAGGTTCACATATGTTGCTTTTTGAAATGATAGTGAGTTGTTACACTCTCCAATCAAAAGTAGGAGGGTTGGGGAGAGGGGACTAATTATGAGTGGGAGGTCTACTTAGCCATATGTGACAAGTTCTAGTTGTTAATGGTGATCATAGTGACTTTTGGCACTCTCAAAAAAACCCATCTTAAGGAAGATAATCGAGTATAGACTATCATTAGTGGAATTTGAAATGTATATACTCATTACTCATGACCATCATAATTCATGACAATCATAATAAATTATGAAACTCTCCAAATTACCACATATTTTATAGGCTAAGAATGAATGTTAAAAAGCATTTAATTCATATCTTCATCCCTAGAAGGAAAGGTAGAACCTGCCAATAAGAAAATTGATATAAATAGCATTATCAATATATGAGATCAGTATAATCATGGTCTACCCAATTGCCTTACCTTACCCATGAGATAGGAAAGAAAATAAATAAATAAAATGGTATGAATGTGTACAACTCTTCATATAAATAGAGACTATAAGAATTATTATTATATTTAAATATGAAACTGGAATAGGTTGGTCTTTGATATAAGAATGGATTTTTTTGTTATTAAAAATTTTGTTGATATAGATTTTGATATTGATATTAAATTATATTTAATATAAAAAAAAAATATTAATATTTAAAATTTTGTTGATAAAGATTTTAATTTTGATATTAATTTATATATTTATATTTTTAATTGAATTTAGTAAGATTTTAAAATATATATAATTATTTTTACAAAAATATTATTGAAATTAATTAATAGTTTTAGAGTTAATAAATTTTAGATTAAAAAAAGAAACACAAGCATTGGATTTTTTAATTTACATGTTTATATTTCTAGTAAGATTTTAAAATATATATAATTATTTAAAAATATATATCATTGAAATTAATTAATAGTTTTAGAGTTAATAACTTTTAGATTAAGAAATGAAACATAAGCATTGGATTTTTTAATATATGAATTTAGATGATGAACTCCTACTTGGAAGAAAGAGTTTATCTTTTCATACCATGACCTAGGTGCTTGTTTTAGTCCATACAATGCTTTCTTTAACTTACACACTAAGTCTTCTTGTCCCTTTTCAACAAACCCTTCAGGTTGAGTAAGGTAAACCTCTTCCTTTAACTCACCATTCAAAAATGCAGATTTAACATCTAACTGATGCAACTTCCAATGGTACTTTGTAGCTAAAGTTTTGAACGCGTCCGCAATCTACTATAGTGTGAGGTGCAAAAACATTAGTATTTACGTAGGCCGTGAGCAAATCTGAGTTGAGTCTGTCAGAAGCGTGAGCTTCAAGTTTGGAAATCCAATATTATATGATTGGATCTATCAAAGTGTACGGAGAGCCCATCCCATTCAGATTTGGTGTGTGGGTTCTTAAGGGAGGCCACGTGAGAATCGTATCATCCTCAAAGCAAAACTAGTGTTAAGGTTTGCATGAGTTTTTTGTATTGAAAAAGATTGCCACACTTTCTCTTATGCATGCCAATAGTGGAGGGGTTAAATTTTACAAAACGTGAGGGAGTTATAAAATTTTTATATTAAAGTGGAGTTTTGCATGGTTATAGTTTGAGTTTCTTATTAAAAAAGGTGGATACTTTTTATTAAGTAAAGAGTGAGTTATTCACTTTTTTTTTTATTAAAAGTGGATGCATGTGTGAAGTTTAAACTTAATGTGGGATATTAAAGTTTAAAAAAAGGGGGATATTTTGGATATTAAGGTGCATGCATGACTTAAAAGTTGATATATGCATGTGAGGTGGTGTTATGATTTAAAGGTGGATGCATGCATGATTTAAGCTGAGAACAAAGATAGAGTTGGATCAGTGGATCTGAAGGCAGAGAGATGGACTGCTCAACACAGGAGAAAACTCCACAGAAAGTTGTATATCCTTGATGATTTACTTGCAGAGACTAAATTGTAGTGATGGTGAATCCTCTAGCAGAGACCTACCTCAACAAAACCAACAAGTTAGATGGATCGAATTTCATTAACTGGAAATTCAAGATGCAGATGCTCATGGAAGGCTATGGTGTCTGGAACATTGTGAGGGGAACTAAACTGAAACCTGATGTGGCTGCAGGTGCGACAGCAGCATAGATACAAGATTGGGAGAAGTGTGAAAACAAGGCAAAGGTATTATTGCACATGTCAGTTAAAGATAGCATAATTCCATATATTAGTGATGCTACAACTTCTACTGCAACATGGATAGCTCTTAAAGCATTGTATGAAACTAGCAACACAAATCGCATTTTGTTCCTAAAAACTAAATTGTTAGGCATTAAGATGGATGGAAATGAATCTGTTAGTTCATTTTTGGGTCGTATTAAAGAGGTGAAAGACAAGCTAGTAAATATAGTCCAGAAATTGTTTCCAACACTGATCTGGTCACTATTACCTTAAATGGTATGCTAGAAGATTATCATATGTTCATAACAGGTCTTGCAGTAAGGGAGAAACCTCCTATGTTTGAAGAACTGACAAGTATTTTGCTACAAGGGGAAGAGAGGCACGAGAATCTAAAGCCTTCGAGTAAAGATTTGGCACTGTGGTCAAATAATAGATCTGTAAGAGGGAGATCAAGAGTAAGAGGCAGAGGAGGCAGTTCATGGTAGAGAGGTCGTTCATGGAAGAGAGGCAGTTCATTGCAGAGAAGACAATCTCCAAATCAAGGTATGCAATCTGATAGGAATGAGTCAAAGAGTTGTTTTTATTGTGGTTGACCTAGACATATTGTTAAAGACTGTCATAAGAAGAAAAGTGATGAGGCTAGGAATAAACCTAGAACATATTCAGGTCATTATGCAGAAAATTATTCAAATCAAGATCTCAGATTATTTATTGCTAGTGATGATATTCATGAACCCCCGAATTTTGACTCGCAGGATCTTAGGTTGTTTGTGTCTAACATTGATTTATCTAATGAAATGGATGATTATGATGCCTAGTTTGTGGATTCTTGAGCATCAGTACATATGACTTGTAATAAAAATCGGTATGCTAATTTTAAAGAAACACAGAATGGTGCCAGCATATATCTTGGAGATGACCGTGCTCATCAGATCAAGGGATATGGAGACATTCCTGTGACATTGTCAAATGGTACTGTTCATCACATTTGCAATGTGGTGTATGTGCCAGGAATAAAGAAAAATTTGATCTATGTGTCCACCATTACAGATCAGAACTTGAAGGTGTTGGACACACCTACCACACTTAGAGGGGGGGGGGTGAATGAGTGTGGGGATATTTTTCCCAAAACTTCCCTCTTGCACAAAACTTATCAATTATCATTCAACATTTATTCATTACCC
>SNQJ01S0033316.1:13993-34010 GCA_010110895.2 Picea sitchensis | reverse complement strand
ACTAGTGAAAATATTGTTGATATTTTCACTAAGCCTCTTGGAAAGATTAAGTTTGAGTTGTTTAGGGAGATGTTAGGTGTAGAAGTCAATCCATTCTTCATTAAGGGGGGGACTTGGAAATAATGGAGTAAGCGCTAGTTGTAAGCACCAGTTATAAGCTTCAGTTGTGAGAGTCAGTTGTAGGCGTGTTAAGAGTCAGTTCATAGTTAAGAGTCTAGTTGTCTTTGGTTTGCATGTAACCGACTCGGTAGATTCTTTTCCTATATAAGGATGCAATCCGTCTTCATTGAAGAATATATAAGTGAGCATAGCCTCACCGTGTTGTTTGTTTCACATATTTTATCTCTCCTATCACCACCACCACGTCTCCAATTACCTAACATTTAAACATTAAACAATGAAGTGAACCACCAAGTCTCCAATTACCTAACATTTAAACAATGAAACATTTAAACATTTAAACAATAAAGTAAACTTAATACATGAGGAAAACACTCTTTCTTTGTTGACAAATAAATGTAATGGTAAAAAAACATGGAATCCTTTTTTACGTACATAAAAGCAATGTTTATTTACCATTTACCATGAGTGAATCATATACACTTGCAACATACTCTTCTTGCAATATGAAGTGCTTGCATTATATTGTGCACCTCTTCTTGCAATATGAAGTGCTTGCATTATATTGTGCACCACTAGCACTTACGTGGTTGCCACATGTGTGCCAACATTATAGTAAGGCATAACATTAATAGTGATAACATGAAAACATAAACTACATGTTTTGTTTATATTCAATATTGTTAAGCCTATTAAAACGTAATTTGAGTTTATTTTATAAAAATATGTACACGATATGTAGTTATCAAAGGATGATTAGATGCATATGCAAGTCTTTCATGATAATCTAATTTGAGTTTATTTTATAAAAATATTCAGTATATGATATATAGTTATCAAAAGAGGATTGGATGCATATGCAAGTTTCTCATAATAATCCCAAATGCAATTACTTACATACTCCTCATGGTGATTTAAATGATTTTTTTTTAGGGTATTGTATGAGGGAGTTACACATAATTGAGGGCATGGGGTTTACACCTATTGCATGGGGAGATCCACATCATTGAGGGTATGAGTTTCATATTTTTTTTTTTTATGGAGATACTATTAAGTTGTGATCTTTTCTAAATAAAGGTGGAGGAAGGGAGTAACTTGGAAGTGAGCGATTTATGTGAACATAAGTGGCAGGTTTTGTTAATGATAATTTGGCACTCCCCAAAGCATTATTCAGTTAAGAATTACGCACTTTTGAAAATAATTTTGGGTAGGAGGATGTCATAAGTGAAATGAAAGATTAGCATGTATAGACTAATTCTCATGATAACTTATATCAATCTCCAAATTACAACTTTATTAATGTGAGTGGAGGTGAATGTTAAAAATTTATTAATTTACCTCTTCATAACCTAAAATGTATTCTATACCTCTACAAAAATTAATAGAAATATCTTTATTAATTAGTATAAATATATGATCCCGGAAGAAATAATATAGCCTACTATGCATGGGGTCTAGGAATGGTCTCAAACAAAGTTGTTGAAGCCTATGCCTTATACGAAGGAGTGTGCATAGCAAAAGGGAGAAAGATCTTCAGAATAGTGGTATTTGGAGATTCCATGATGGTACTAGTTCGATCAATACACAAGAGAATCCAGTAAAATAACAACGTCTTTTATGGCACAATTTCTCACATATTGTCTCTCATTGAAGGCTTTCATGACTTCAAAATCTTTCACATAAAAGGAGAACTTAACCCCCTAGCCAATCAATGTCCAAGATTTGGCACTAGTATGGAATGTGGAGTTATTAATATAAATGTGGTTAGGGAGGCCTTTTCTATTCAATAGTCGATCCCCTCTTTCTTTGTGCAAATAATTGGCAATGGCACATCCTTTCGATCCTTGTGTAATCCTTCTCTCACACTTGAGGTTTTATTTCATCTATGTGGGAATTCAATATGATATGTGCCTCTACGAGTTTTTATGTAGTTTGAGCACTCTAGTCATGGATCCATCCTTGCCGATGATTGTGAGGGTTTCTTCCCCTGGTCGAGTGTTGGGTTCTAGGTCTTTGTTCTAGTCGAAAGGTGGTCATGCATGGGGATCAATGTTGTTATGGTCGATGGCTTCCAATATATTATCTTGGTCTTCATAGGAAGGGGCTTTCTCTTCGCCAACTATGTTAGCTACTCTCTATAGGTTTCTTCTTGTTGGTTCAGACAATGTTTGTTTTCTCTCCCGAGCTTTTAATTCTCACAATTCAATTATTTATACATCTATTATTTGCATAATTAAGATTGGAATCTTTGGGGGGGTGGGGGGGGAGGATTTTCTAGTTGAAGTGGATAGCAATGGAGCCCTCATGGAGTGATTTTAAGAAGATACTCCAACAATACGAGGATATTTCTTAGGTAAATTGTTCTATGCTCCAACAACTCTTAGGAAAAATGGGGGAATTTGAAATCGTGATGGCCTCCTTGACATGGTAGATGGATGCAATGGAGCTCGACATCCAACACTTTAGGACACTAGCTTACCCTTAACACTTGGCCTCTACGTCCATTTATCATGGAACATTATCTCCTCGTGAAGGTGTTCTTGTCAATGACATTGAAGAACATGACATGGCACCTATGGATATTGAGGAAGGACCTTTGTAGCAGGGAAGGGTCTCTGAAATTCAGGATTTTGCCTCCTCTTATCAGTAAATATTTTTTAAAGTTCAGTGATCACTAGGCTAGTATATCTAGTTATAAAATTATGTAGAGGTTGTGAACCATTTTTGAAGACCTTAAAATTTTTCTTTTTTAAAAAATAATATAAATATGCTCTACTAAAATAACTTATCTTTTAGAAAAATGAAATAAATAAATAAATTATATTAATATTCACAAACCATTAAAATAAAAATCTATAAAATTTCAATTAATTTAAGATAACTTCAATATTATTATTTACTTCTTTATTTTAAAAAATCAAATTTATAAATATTCACTTTAAAATTAAATCTATTAAATATAAAAATAAATAAATATTTATTATTAAATATAAAAATAAATAAATATTTATTATTGTAAATATTTATAACATTAAATATCAACATTAAAATAAATTATAATATTTAAATATCAACATCAAAATAAATTATAATTTTTATATTTATTTTATTTTATTAAAATTAGATAATAAAAAAATCAAAAGAAAACTTACTTATATTAAAATATCCAAAGTCCTTGGTAAAACATCCAACTTGAAATTGATGTTTTCATTCTATTTTTTATCCAGTTTCTTTACATTATCCAATCCAAACTCCTATCAAGTTGTAAACCCTCAAACTTGCATATAAAAAAAATGTATAAATGGATGTTTTCATTATATTTTTCATCCCATTTCTTTTACGATGTAAAATGTATTCAAATTTTATATATTATATATTTCTTTTTATTTACCAATTTCTTTCTAAATGTTACATTTTATCATAAAAGCATCCAAAAAGAATTCAATTTCTTTCGAAATGTAAATACATGTTACGTAGAAGTATCCAACTTGTTTTGGGATGTAAATGCATTGAACTTTTCTCAATAAAAAATTATAAATTCTGAGTATTTTGATTACGCCACTCCATTAGATACTCTGATTAGATACTTTGATTAAGAAAGTTATATCCACATCCACACCCAATAAATATACTTATTTGGAAATGTAAATGCATTCAACATTTCTAATTAAAAATATATATATTTTTTATCATTCCACTCAATGAAATACTTTGATTAAGAAAGTTATATCCATATCCACACCCAATAAATATACTTATTTGGAAATGTAAATACATTCAACATTTCTAATTAAAAAAAATTATATATTTTTATCATTTCACTCAATGAAATACTTTGATTAAGAAAGTTATATCTACATTCACACCCAATAAATATACTTATTTGGAAATGTAAATACATTCAACATTTCTAATTAAAAAAAATTATATATTTTGATCATTCCACTCAATGAAATACTTTGATTAAGAAAGTTATATCCACATCCACACCCAATAAATATACTTATTTGGAAATGTAAATGCATTCAACATTTCTATTTAAAAAAAAATTATATATTTTGATCATTCCAATAAATATACTTATTTGGAAATGTAAATGCATTCAACATTTCTATTTAAAAAAAATTATATATTTTGATCATTCCACTCAATGAAATACTTTGATAATGAAAGTTATATCACATCTACACCTAATAAATATAAAATTTGAATTTGAATGTTTCAATGAAATACTTTGATTAAGGAATTTGAAAGTTCCAGCATTCAAACTCAAGTTCAACACGTCACGCCCATGGTTTCCGGCCTGCCCTTCAAAACAACCTCTTAATTTCCATGGTTCACAAGGCCAGCAGCTTGTTACGGCCTTCTATTTATACGCCTCTTGCAATGCTATCACTTCAGGTTTAGAAAGGTAGAGGCGGCAACGGATTATCATGTTCTATCGCCCCGGAGAAGAGATACTCTGACTTCAATAGTGCACTAAATCTTCGTCCAAAACAGCACTGTTAAACGGTGAAAATTCATATATGTATGGCTTCTGTTTAAAACCCACTGTCAAACAGTGGAAATCTCTATAGAATGGCTTCTAACAGATTAGGGGTATATTTTCCAATTGTTTTTGAAATTTGGTCAAAATTTGTTGGAACTTCAGATTTGAGTGATTCGGTCTGTATAATTCAAGTGCTCCAAGCTTTTTCAGGGTAAGTGTTTCAACATTTTCAAGCTGTTGAATCTATTTTTGCATTTAAAAATACAATTTAAACAACAACAAAAAATGCTAAATCTATTATGCATTCAAAAATATAATTTAAACAATAAAAATGGTGATTTCACCAAAATTTGTTTAACCAAATTCAAGTGAAAAGTTCAAAAAATCCAATGTTTAAACAACATCATTAATTATTATTCATATTCCCTTTTATTTAGGCTCTAACATACTTACTATATAGTTTTCAATTAATTCTTCTGTTTGCAGGATCAAGCAAGGAATTATACTGAAGTTTTTCAGATATTAAGGCGGATTTTCAATCTTGTGAATTCTATGACGAATTAAGTCCTCCACTGTCAAGTTTCTTGCTCAAATGAGTGTTCCACATAATTTATTGTCCTTTTCTTGCAACGAACCAGCTTATTTTAGCTTAGCCGGTAAAACGAGCTGGTGATTTTCCAGTCTTTTTGTCATAGGTTACTTATGACAAATCAGTCTTGAGTGTGAGCTTCTGTCCATGGGCTTGGATCCTTTTTTAATCTATTATTTAAAAGCTTTCTATCTTGGGCACATTTTTTTTTTTTTTTTTTTTTATAGAAATGGCTAATATAATTCAGGCTGTCCAAGAATCTTTGTAACTATGTTTTGTCAGGAAACTTGTCTGTAAATTCTACAACATGGGTTTGCAAAGTCAATTTCCCATTATCGATAGTATGGCCTAGAAATTTTATTTCAGTCTTGAAAAGATCAATCTTCTTTTTGGAGAAGACTAGGCCTGCTTGTTTTACTACTTGTAGCAATTTCTTCAAATGTTTGAAGTGCTCCTCTATAGAGAAAGAAAACACAAGTATGTCATCAATATAAACAATAAGCCAATCAAAATATGGCTTAAGAGTGTCATCCATCACTCTTTGAAATTTGGCTGGTGCATTTTTCAGACCAAAGGGCATTACATTCCATTCATAATGTCCAGCAGGGACATTAAAAGATGTCTTGAACTTATCTTCTTCTCTGATTGCAACTTGCTAAAATCCTGATTTTAAATCAAATTTTGAAAATATTTTTGCTCCTGCAATTCTGGTCACAAGATTGCTTTTGTTGGGGATTGGATATGTGTCATCAACTAGGACTTTATTCAAAGATTTGTAGTTACGACTAGTCGGGGAATGCTTCTTATTTGTTCAGAATGTTTGTTAACATAGAAGCCATAGCAATTCCATGAACTAGTGGATTCTCTGATTAATTCCTTGCTAAGTAAACCCTTTATTTTTTCTGCACATAATTTTTGATATTCTGCATTCATGGGTATGGCCCTACTTTTACAAGGTTTTCCTTGATATTCTTCTTTATAAGGAAGAGAAACCTCATGTTTCTTCTGTTTCCAGAAGGCTGTTTAGTTGCTTTGTCAGTGAATTAGACGCTACAAAATAAGTTTATTGTTGTTTCACACATGGATAGATAAGTTTATTTGTTGTTTCACACATACAAGGAGGAAGAGACGGGCGATATAAGATAGCACAAGATAGGTTGCACTCATAACATAAGGGAGATACAAAACATTACAAGGTTTTATTTATTCTTTCATGTGTGGAAGAAGAGAAAGCCTAAGTATACTCCTCTGTCAATTAACTTTTTTAACAACTATTCAGCGTTATGTTGACAACTGATCAGATTTCTTTTTTAAAAAGTCGACAAAATTATAGAAATACTCATGTGGGCAAGGAATTTGGCATTGGAGGTTAATGTAAGTACAGCATCGGTGGAGGCGCAGTATTCAAAGTAATCAGTGGCAGTATTCAAAGTAATCAGTGGCAATGGCAGCCTGTTTGATTCAGCGACATTCACAAAGTTCTTAATCTCGTGAAAGTAATTGTGTACGTCAATTACGCACGCTGTTTTCCGGATTTTACTTATTGAAAATAAATTGTAAGTTTTAATTGGGGTTGTCTAATTATTTTAGGTTTTGTTTTTTTACTGGAATCAGGTGGTATAAATCTGCAAGAAATCACTATTTTTTGTTGTTTAAAATTCATTTCTGAATGTAAAAATGAATTCAATATGTTGAAAAATCCTTCAAATAAATTATACGAAACTAACCACTTAAATGTTAAAAATATAGTTTAAAAAAAAAAATAGACTATACTATACTCCTAATCTTTTTTAACAGACTATACTGAGTCTAGGTTGGGGTCACTCCTAATTTTGGATGAAAGAACGAGATGCTCAAGAGTGGGATGTTATCACCAAGATTGAATTAGATAGAAGAATGATATTCCCAAGAGTGGAATGCTATCACCAAGATTGAATTAGATAGAAGAATGATATTTCCAAGAATGGGATGCTATCACCAAGATTGAATTAGATAGAAGAATGGTATTCCCAAGAGTGGAATGCTATCACCAAGATTGAATTAGATAGAAAAATGATATTCCCAAGAGTGGGATGCTATCACCAAGATTGAATTAGACTCGTGGAAATTTTACTACACAAACTGTTCTCACCTTCAACCTCTCTCATGAAGTTTGAACCTAAAACCTGAGCACATTCAACCTCTCCTATAAAATTTGAATCTAAAACCGAACTAAGACTAAACCCCACACAAATCAATTAGTTTACACCTGGATAAGAGTATTTCTTTTGTAATATGGATGAAAAGTTCACCCTTAACCTAATACTAAACCTAAAAATAATATTCTTAATAGATACACTGTTAAAATGGATTTATGTTCATTCATAATACGTCATACTGCTTTTTATTTTTATATTTGTTCTGTTTCAATCTGAGATATATTGTAACTGTTAACGTGTGAATAATACGTATGAGAACATATTGCTATACAAGTAAAATTCCACAATTAAAACTTGAAAATGAATACTTGTTATTTTGAAAGGTAACGTGGATTTAATGTCATGATAATCCGCTTATGTTTAATTAAAAGCAACTAGTATAAACACAAACAAGCTAGTAATGGAAGGCTTCCCTTTTTCAAGAGCATTCAGGTAAAGGATGCGTGACTTGAGTCGGGCATTATGAGTTCTGATGTATGGCTTGAGCAATTCTTTGAGTGTAACACTATAAGTATATATAGAGTTGCTTGGTAGATTAAGAGCTTAAGGTAAAGAATATTAGAACTATATTAACATGTATTTTTTTTTGGAAGTCATAAATATATAGAGAGTAGGATATGTATATTTTTTTATATTTTTATTTGGTAGATCAGAATGATTATTATTTTTTTTTTCTAAAATTTATGTACAAAGAAGATTTTACAAATTAAATATAACTATATTATAAATAAATATTTTTTCTTTCCAATCATAAATAACAAATATTTTATTTACCTTTAGAATTACATTTTAAAAAGTATATTTTCTACATCTAGACTTAAAATTTTCAAACACATAGTAAATAAAAAAATATTTTATCTTAATCTTTATGATTTGCATTTTTTGAATTATTTTATTCTCTTCATAAAATTATATTTTCTTTTCCTCTTTACAACTGGATTTTAAAAGGCACCTCATTTCAAACATATTTTATTATTATTTTTTTAAATATTTTAATTTCTTCTTCATATATTTGCTTTACAGCTGTATTTTAAAAGGGCACCTCATCTAATAAACCAATTCATTGAAATGACTAATTAAAATATATATAATTTAAAACAAATAAGTCGTTTCTCCATTACATCATCTGACATCGATATTCCACGTTGTCATGTCATTATCATGCCAACTGTCAATCTCACATTGATTTCGTGGGGGGGTCCCTAGCAGCTTTGAAAATTGTTTGAAGGTGAAGGGGGGAGGAGGGGGGGCGAAATCAACACGTAGTTCTAGCAAAAACCACGGTATACCTCCCCGCCCCGATTAAACATCGATCATATGGAGGAGCCAAAATGTTATATGAACCGTTGATTTGTTGTGATATTGCCTAATCTACCTACGACGTAATCACAATTTATCAATACATATAATCAAAATAAAAAATACTAAAACTTCATCTATTTATTTAAACTAATAATAAAACTAAAACCTAAAATTAAAACAATATAAAACTTAAATTAAAATCAAACAAAAAAAATTTCCAAACCCAATCAACTATCTAACTAACTAATAATTAAAATATATATAAAAAAAATCAAATCCAATCAACTATATAACTAACTAACTAATAATTAAAATATATATATTATTATTAAAATATAAATAATGTTACAACAATAGGCTCCAATTGGGGATGGTGTCTCCCTAGGAGGCACTAAAGAATAGTAGACCTTGTGCCTTCATCATTGGGTATGGAGTTAATATTGTGAGAACATTTCACTTAAAAACTTTATTCTAAAAATCAACTCTTCAAGAAAATCAACTTTTTTTAAACAAATTAATAAAACTTTTTTTCTCAATTCTAAAAATTAATCTGTAATAGAAGAGATAGAACTACTAATAACTACAAATATTAATATGTTTGAGAGAAAAAGACTAGAATAGGATTAAAATATTTTCCTTCATTCAACTTAAACTCAGGAGCTATCTAAGCTAATTGAACAATCAATTTTGGCTCAAAAGTCAAGTTTCTAACTGATCTTTATCAACCCTAGGCTTTGAAATTTGTAAATGTAAAAATTTTGATATTATAGCATAATTAAGGTCATGATAAATTTATTTATGAGGAAATTAATTTAATTGTTTAATAGAATAAAGATAATCATTATCAATCCTTTTTCATCTTCATGGTGTTGCTACACTACCAAAAACTGCCCATAGTCTATATCACAGGCCTTGCTTCACTGTCAGTAAGTGTCCATAGCCTTGATGAAGATACCTACATTTCCCGATTGAATTTCCTTTCACCATCTCTATTATTCTTATTTCATTTTTGTATCAGATGGGGGAAATCAATATGATTTACACACCTAGGGATGATGTTTGTTTTCCAAAGATGAGTTGGAAATACCTAAGTTATAAAGTATACTCATGGGATTTTTCATTTTATCAATCCTAACTCTATCTTTCCAAAATGAACTAATTTCATACTTCATTATTATTGAAATTAATCAAATGTATTGAGTAAAATATCAACTATAAAATTGGAAATAAATCCTCTTCTTATAAGAAAGTTACCCAAAACATACCCTTTCAAGTTTTATGAGGAAATAAATAAGATATTATCCTTTTAATAATGATAACATGTCAAAAATTGTCATTATCAATTAGAACAATCATTTCTACTAAGACTAAATTTTGAGATTACATAGGATTTTATTTATTTAAAACATAATGTTACAACTTATATGATAAATCTAATAAATAAAACTTCAATCTAATAAGAAAAATAAACGAGCAATATGTAATTATAAACAACTAAAATTTTTGAAAAAATTTCTTAACTTTGAGGGAAAATAACTTCCAACATGTTTTGGTTGGATTGTATTTCTTGATAAAAAGAATCATGAAACTTATATGAATCAAGTTTCAAATCCAACAAACTTATTAAAACTTTTGGAAGTCTTTTGAAATTTCAAAGAAAAGTAAATTCCAATATCAATCCAAACCGATTATATACAATGAATGGAAATTGAAAATCTTTCTAAAATTGAATCAAATGTTTCAAGAACCTCACATTAACAGGAAATTCCAACAAGTCACCATTCAAATTCCAAAGAGAAAATGAGTTACTCCCTTCAATTGCAGCAATCTTGAAAGGTCCAAGCCATAGGTTATAAAATTTCTCGTGTTTAAAATGGTCTTCTCTTCTATTCTCCCATCTTGATACCAAATCTTCAGGGATAAATTTTCTCTGCTTTTCTCTTCTGTCAAAAATACCTTTGATTTTATATTGGTGGTCCTGAAATTTTTCATTCACTTGTTCCCTAGTTTGATGTACTTCAATTATCTAATTTATTCTTCTGGTAAGATCATTTGGCTCTTCTTCACTATCTTGTAACAATTTCATAACAGGTAAAGCAATATTAATGGGAAGTACAACATCAACTCCATAAATTAATTGAAAATGAGAGATATATGTTGCTCTTTTAGTACTAATTATGTTTTCCCAAAGTGCATATTTCAAATGAGAATGCCAAGCCCTTTTGTTATCAGTCAAAACTTTCTTAATAACCCTCATTAAAATTTGGTTTGATGACTCTGCCAATTTGTTTCACTGGGGATAATATGCAATAGAATGTCCAAGAATGATGTTATATTTTGACAAAAAATCTATCATGGAAAGAGATTTAAAATCTTGAGCATTATCTGTTATAATTTTCTTGGTACATCCAAATCTGGCAAGAATGTTTTCTTCAAGGAATTTAATAACAACTACATCAGTGACAATTTTTGTAGGAATTGCTCCTACCCACTTAGAAAAATAACTTGTTGCAATTAAAACCCATATATGTAGTGCACTAGGTTAAGGATGGATTTCACCTATAAAGTATAAACCTCATTGTTTAAAAGGAGTTTCATATTTTATTGGGGCTAAAGGTAAAGAAGGTAGTTTTTGTTTACTGTTGGAGTTACTTCACACACACCTAGGATTTATTTTTCCTAAGATTTTTCCTTGTTTATTAGTCATTATTCAGTATCCTATATTTGCGGGAGAATATTTCACTTGGAGAATATTCTCTTTCAGTTGACACTTCAGTTTGACTAGTTGAGTTGAGTTTAGATGTTGCATTGGTTTTCTCACCATGCAACATTGAGATCATCACCAGCTAATGCGCACTTGCCTTGGGATCATCACCAGACTGGCGCATTACCCTTTATTTCTCAAGTTAAATCCTCACTATTCTTTGTTTAGTTAGTTAATTGAAGACTAGTTGACTAGTTAACTCAGACTGGGTGGCAGTTCACTCCCGTAACTGCCTGAGAGACTAGACTAGGTGGCAGTTTACTTCCAGAACTGTTGGTGTGTGTCCAGATCACTCTATACCACCACTATGGCTCATTAGTTACTCATGTATCCTATATCTATTGTAAATTATTCACTCTTTGAGTGAGGAAACGGTTAATGAGAATTCTTTCATTCTTTCTCTCCTTCTTCTTCTTTCTCCAATTCTCTTTGCAAATGTGTGTATTATTATTTAGCTAGATCTATTATGTGCAGGTTCAACACATTTACATGGTATCAGAGCTAATGGACTGCTAAGAAAAAGATACACCAAAATTTCTTTGCAGGTACAAAAGATTGAAGACAACAAAAAGATGGATTATTCGCTAGAAATACTTACACGTCATAACTATTTGGAATGGAAGCAAAAAAAAATTATTATGCTCAGATGCAGAGGCTTGTACCAAATAACTATGGAAATGGAAGTAGAGCCTGATTCTATCGATGAGAAAAATGACTTTCTCAATAGACAAGATATGGCCATAGGATGTATCCTCTATTTTATTTCTCCTGAAATTCACCATCAAGTATATGATGACTCACAAGAATTCACTCCAAATGATTTATAGAGAAGATTGGAGGTTTTATTTGGTAATAAAGAATATTTTGAATATTGCATGCAAGGGATTGGAAAGATAGAGAATGTAGAAAAGCCATTGGAAGAGAAATCATCTCAGTTGAAGAGCCTTCTACAAAAGTATTTGCAGAAATTTGTATTCCATTAATTGAAGATGATGTTTACTCCATTTCAGATTTTTTTTTTGAAATTCATGTGGAATATTTATGGCATGCATCTCAGGGGTCACATGCAGACACTTTTCCATGCGCAATGCATGCATCTTAGGAGACAAAAAGAGAGTTGCGCACATTAGACTCCATTATGATATTTTTTGAGCCAAATTTGCATAAAAATATTGGGTATTTTAATTCCTCTCGAGAAAATATCCAATTTCAAAAAAAACATCATCCAAAACGGAGTACAGAAAGTGAAGTTTTGATCGTTTCAAAATCAACAAAATTTCAGCGTTTTTCCATAAACGGTCGCACGGTTTTCAAAATTTCATCCAAGATTTATTTGGATATTATTCATTACAAGAAGAGAAAGTGGATATGTGTGGACAGCTCAATAGTTCATCTTATTCATCAGATCCATGCAGACATCTACATCTTCAACAAAATCTTCAACGAGCACAAACTTGAACAGTTGCGAGGTCTTCTTGGAGTGAAGGACAAGGTTGCTCAGCAACTATTTTTTGTTCCTTCTCATTTTATTTTTTTATGCATTGTAGTTTGAGGGGGGGGTTCCCATGAGTTTTTCCCTCTTTCCACGTTTTTTTCAGTGTATCTTTTGTATTTGGGTACCTAACCTGGCCTTGTTGTCGGGACCCATTCTTTATTTTCACCATAGTGATGTTCAGGGGGGTGTTGGAGTTACTTCAGACACACCTAGGATTTATTTTTCCTAAGTTTTTTCCTTGTTTATTAGTCATTATTTAGTATCCTATATTTACGGGAGAATATTTCACTTGGAGAATATTCTCTTTCAGTTGACACTTCAGTTTGACTAGTTGAGTTGAGTTTAGATATTGCATTGGTTTTGTCACCATGCAACAATGAGATCATCACCAGCTAATGCGCACTTGCCTTGGGATCATCACCAAACTGGTGCATTACCCTTGATTTCTCGAGTCAACTCCTCACTACTTTTTGTTAAGTCAGTTAACTGAAGACTAGTTAACTAGTTAACTCAGACTAGGTGGCAGTTCACTCTCGTAACTGCCTGAGAGACTAGACTAGGTGGAAGTTTACTCCTGTAACTATTGGTGTGTGTCCAGATCACTCTAGACCACCACTATGGCTCATTAGTTACTCATGTATCCTATATCTATTGTAAATTATTCTCTTTGAGTGTGGAAACGGTTAATGAGAATTCTTCCATTCTTTCTCTCTTTCTTCTTCTTTCTCCAATTCTCTCTACAAATGTGTGTATTATTGTTTAGCTATATCTATTTTGTGCAGGTTCAACACATTTACATTTACTAGCAAAAATTTGACATTATGTACAAGATATGACCTTTGTATTCACTTATGAAATCAACTTTGGCCAATAGTAACCTGCTCTTAAGATTTTGTATGTTGTAGCTCTCCAAGCATGATATCCTCCACAGATACCCTTATGAAATTCATCTATAATTCCTTCATATTCTTATTCAACAATGCAATTCAATAAAATGCCCAAAGGATCTTTCCAATAAAACTTATCATCAATAATGAAATACTTAATTGCTTATAATTTAAGATATCTATATTTTTATTTATTCAAATGAGACAGACACTCAAAATTTTGTAAATATGGAACAATGTCATTATACCAAGGGGATAAAGAAAATTAGCATGTACCTTTTTAAGAGGTTGGTGTAACTCTATTTCCTCCAACTCTAATATAATGTGTTTTTTTTGTCTGTGAGACAAGATTTATTTCAAGAGATATACAATTTGACTCTGCCAATAGTTTTTCCAAACCTTGACCTTTCACTAGTTGTGTAGGCTTTAATTCAGGGTCATATTCTTGAATTTTCTCTATCCACTTACCTCTTCTTCAATCGCTATCAGGATGATTCAGAATATCCTTTATTGAACTATTTGGCACATATGCAATTTTTTTTAATGTAAGATATAATCTATAAAAGATTTCAAAGCTTTTACCAATGCATAGGCCTGCTTCTCAAGAATATTATATTTAAGTTCTAAATCTCCTAAAATTTTACTAAATAAAGCAATTGGTTGTTCATAATTTTCATCATTCTTTTGTAAAATAACTATGACATAGTATTTTCAAAAGAAAAAGAGAAGATAAGAAAATTCTTCAATAATTTGGGTTTACCAAAACCGAGGCTTCTCCCAAATTTTTCTTTATTTTTTCAAATGAATATATAGCTTCTGAATACCATTTAATATCATTATATTTCTTCAACGTATCTGTCAAATCCTTCACAATTTCAGCAAAGTTAGGAATAAACCTTCTTAAAATTTTGATTTTTCCAAAAACTGACTAAATTTCTTTCTTATTTCTTGGCATACAGATTACTTTGATTGCTTCAACTCGATGGGGATCAATATTCACACCTTATTTTGAGATAATACTTCCAAGAATTTTACCTTCCTTCATAGAAAAATGTGACATTTTAGGATTTAATGATACACCATATTTCTTACATTTTATGAAAGTTTGTCTAAGGTGCTTTAAATGATTTTCATCTGAATTATAAAAAATAGTCAAATCATCTAAATAGATAACAAAAAAATCATCTCTTTCTCCAACAAAGGATATGTCCATGGCCCTCTGAAAGGTTGCACCTGCATTCATTAAACCAAAGGGAATTTTATCATACATAAATGTTCCCCAAGGTGTGGTAAATGCAATCAATTCTCTATCATTTTTATTCTTTGCAATTTGATTGTAGCTTGAAAAGCCATCAATCATAGAAATTTGATTATCCCCAACTACATTTTGTAAAATATGGGCCATTTTACGAAGCGGGTAGTTATCCTTTAATGAAGATTTATTAAGATTCCTAAAAACAACACACAATGTAATTTCACCATTTTTCTTTCTGACGGGAACTAAATTTGCAACCCAGGATGAATATCTGAGAGGAACTATAATTTTATCATCTAATAATTTCTTCAGTTCCTTTTCAATTATTAGGAGAAGAATAGGATTTACCTACTTTAATTTCTATCTAAATGGCTTGGATCCCATTTTGAGTGGAATCCTATGTTGAATTATATTGTGTCATAAGTTTCAAAATCCTCATATGTCCATGAAAAAAATTCAATGAATTCTTTATATATCAACATACCTAGTTCTCTGATTTGTAAGTAAAAGTTTTGAAAGCTTGATATTATTTGGTTATTGATCAGTACCAATGTTACAATCTTCTACCTCTTCAATATTAGGATGAACAGATGGTTTGCCGGCAACATCATTTTTATCAAATAATTTCTCTAAAGGAACTAACCCTTTTGAAATATGATTGTTTCTTAATATCATCATTTTATCATTAGCAATCATATTTTTTATTTTAAAATCTAAATGACAACTTTCATTAAGATAATCATTTTCATTTTCATTTTCTTGATCAATATGAGTTGCAGAAAATTCATCAACCATTTGAAGAAATTTCTTAATTTGTTGATCATCTTCAAATACCTTTCAATGTTTAACATTATCGGGAATTGAAGATCTATACCTCATCTGTACTTCATATTTGAGATTTGGAACCATTGGAGGTCTAAATGTGGTTGTTGCCACTACTAATGAATCAGTTGATTGATTTTCATGTCTAGGAATTGCATGAATATTGAATGTTAAAAATATTTTTTCAACTAAATCCAAAACCAAATTTATATATGCTCTCATTATTGGTAGTTTGCCTTGATAAATATTTTTAATTTGTTTAACAATCAATTAAGCATCTCCTTAAAACTATGAGATTCAAAATTTTCATCTTTCTAGTTTTTTCTAAACCCAAAACCAAAGCTTCATATTCACACACATTATTTGTAGTATCAATTTCAAAATTTAGCCTAAAAGGTCATGAAATTGATTTCCCAAGAGGTGAAATTAAAACTACACCAGCTCCAAAACCCTCCCAGGATGAAGCTCCATCAAAATAAATTTTCCACATTCCATTCTCAAACTCATCATTTTTACAAAGGGAAATATCTACATTTTTTTGTACAAACTTATGATTCATTATTTACAGATAAAATACAACATCCAAAATATTGATCAACCGCATACATAGGATAATTATTAAGATTTTTAGGATCACTAACTATGTATGCAAGTTTTGTTTCTCTATAAAATATTCTAGTTTCTCCTCCAAAATATGGGACTATGGTGTATGTCATGTCCATTTGTAATGTACCACCTAATTTTCTTCCCCAAGATCTTGACATAAGCATTACATAATTTGCAGGATGTATGCTACGACCACATCCATAATAATTATTTTTACATGAATCTGAGCTAAATTTACTACTAAATCCTTGATCATCCAGAAACATCTAACTTTTCTAGCATCAAAAAAGTACAAATATTGATAAGGTCTTGTGATTTCCAATCCTAAATTCTCCATGATTATTTTTGGCATTAGGTCATGAGAAGCACTTGAATCAAGCATAAAATTATGTAAAATATGGTCATGGATAGTTAAAGTAATATAAAAGGGACCCATTGCATCTCCTTTTTCCTTAATATAAGGTCCAAACATTACAGTGGGCCTTTCATCCTATAAATTTAAGGTATCGGGTTGAGTTACTTCGTTTGAGCAATCTATCATTTTCAAAATGTTCTTATGATAGATAGGATTCTTAGCAATAACTAATATGGGAACGGGAATTTTGGTTTTGTTCAATTTGTTCTCTAAATTGAATGAATTGTTTATCTTTTATATTTCTTTATGTTTTTCATATGGCCTTTTGACAACTTGGTGATCATATTTTTGTTTCAAGGATGACACTTCTTTTCCTTTGTCTTTATTATGAACTTTGTCATCTTGACCTTGATTATTTGTTTTAGTTCCATTTTCCCTAGGTCTAAGATCATACTTCTTATAAAGTTCAACCTATAAATTGTCTGAAAAGAGCCTATAATATTGTGATGATGGCATTTCAATTTGATTATTGTTATTATCGTCGTCAAAATATTGACTGAAAATTAAATATTTCTAATAGTCATATTGAGTGAAATGTACACAATAAGTGTCACATTCAATCATATATATTTCTTCATCAAGTTCTTCAAATTCTTCCTCAACAAATTCATCAACCATATTGTCATTTTTCAAAGGTGCTTGTATTGGTTGATCTTCAATTTGTCTTTCTCTTTGTAAAAGTTGAGGAGGATTAAAGGGTCTTCTAAATTGATTTGGATTCCTATTATCGGGTCTCTTTCTTTCAATTTTCATTCTTTCCAATTTATTAGATAAATATTTAATTATTATAGACATACCCTCAATTTTATTTTGATTTCCTTTATTTGATCCAGACGTACCAACTTGTTCTTTTTGTTTTCTCTTTTCTCGATCACCTAAGTCAATTTTGATATTATATTTTCCTTAAGAAAACATATTTGATTCAATATCAACAGCATCATCTTTCATATCAATTAATGTGGTAGATCTGCTTTCCCTAATTAATAATGAAAAATCAAGATCGAAGGAGCCAGCAAAATTAACTCTTGCATCTGGTTGAGAAGGTTTAACATATGCAAGGATTTCATGATAAAATTTATTAAACCTCTTAATGAAATATGAAACCAATTCGTCGTTTTTATTTTTTAAGGCCCCAAATTCACTTAAGTAGTATAAATGATCATTTTTCTCTCCACATTTCCTAAGGAAAATAGATTCCAATCCATCCCATGAGTCAATAGAATTAGGAAGTGACCCTTTAAACCATGTTCTTACTTCTCCCTCAAAATTTTGAACAAAAATTTTCATATAAATGTCTTCATGTTCGAGTTGAATATTATCAGTAAAACGATCAAAACCATCTAAATGTTATAAAGTTGTTATTTCATCTTCCCAATTAAACTTAGTCAAAATTTTAAGATAATTGTCTAGAAATTTATTTCAATTTCCATGAACATTGAGAGGAGAATATATTGTAGTTTCTTTAATAAAAACCCTTGGTGGAGTTGGTTGAGGTTGTTGTGGGGGTTGTTGAGGAATATTACTAGCCATTAGATGATTAAACAATAACTTCGAGTTTTCAGGAGTAAGTGGATTGAAAAAGGTTTTAAATACTATTCTTCTTCAAAAGGAGATTTGGGGAAAAGCATTGGAGAAATTAAAGGAGAAAGCTTAGGAAAATTCCAAGGAAAAACCTTTGGGGAATTTTCAAGAGAAAACTTTATAGATAATTTGGGACTGATAGAATATTTCCCTTTATCATAAAAAATAGGAGATGATTCTTTAACACAAACCACTGGAATTCTTTCTTTTAATTTTAGATTATTTGAAGAAGTATATTTACTTGCAGAAGACTAAGTTTGTTGTTGACAAATATTCTTTTGAGATAATATTTTTTTTGGATAAAAAAGTGGTGAAATTTTCTTTGAATCTGGATTAACTCTATTATTTCTCTTTTCAGATGCCATTATGATAATTGTGGAGTCGTCGAGAGAAATATTTCAGCATACCTCCTTTTTTTCTCCAGCAAGGAACAAGTTCTTTGTCGTTCTACCCACTGAAAATAAAAGTTCTCAATCCATTCCCCGGAAATGGTGCCAAAATGATGGTGTAAACCTTGAGATGTTTTTGGCTAGGAAACCATGCCAATGCATCCATTTTACACTTCATTAAATTTATTTTTTTATTATCTTTTCTAAAACAAAGTGTGGTTATGATTATTGATGTTTAATAAAATAAATATTAGAGCTTGAGAGGCATGATTTCAATATTTTAGACAACTTCAATCTTAAATGAATGAAAAGAAGAATTTAAAGAAATAGGATTGAAAGTATAACAATGTATCCTTCTTGAATAAATATTGGTTTACCTTCAATAGCAGAAATTGTAACAAAATGTACATGAGCTAAGAACAATATAAAATGAACAGAAATGAATAATTCATTACTCTTCACAAGGAATAATGAAAAAGACACAGGTCCAATTAATACTTACAACATAATTGATGAAATGTGTGACCTTAATGATTCCTTTTATAGTTGTAGTAGTTGTGCTCATACCAAATTGTTACACTTATAATATCAGATACATATTTTGAGAGAAAATATTATGAAACACAAGAATCACATGGAAACTAGAAAAACATGAACTAAAATAATGAAATCAAGAATCACTCAAGGTCTATGAATAAAAGATTTCTTTGAAAATCTATTTCTTCCCACAGCAAAATCCATCCTTTTTTACATCGATTTTGTCTTTGTAACATCCATTACTATTGAGCACATTTTATACTGACTTATTCTTTGAGGACACTTGCGAGCAAGTGATCCGGTTGTGATACATTGTGATTATGCTTTCCTTATGAGATATATATTATGATGTAATTATGATTATATGTTAGATTTTATATGTATTCATGTATTGATGGGTATTACTGATGATTTTCCCTGAGTATGCAGGATATATGATAGGTTGATGATACAGATGACATCAACAGTTCCCTTGGACTCCGGATTGAGTCAAGGAGTGGATTGCATTTTGTTTGATTATTTCATTTTATGCACATGTGATATATGATTGATTACAGAGTAACATCCC
>SNQJ01S0033315.1:46820-96521 GCA_010110895.2 Picea sitchensis | reverse complement strand
AGGGCAGTCCTTATAAAAGTGATTCCCCTCACATCCCTAACATTGTACAGGCTACTACCTTGGCCTTTTCCCAAAAGAATCTAATGTCTTGTGTTTATTTTGGGCTGACTGGTCTTTCTGATTTACTTGAGAGTTATTCTTAAACAAGGGTGTCTTAAAACCTTTCTGCCTTTGCTCCCTCTTTATTTTCATCTTGTCACTCCAAGTATTTTGAAAGACTGGCCTCCATCTACTATGCTCATAGAGATTATTCTCCCTCCTTATGGCTTCATTCAAAGTCCTATGGTTATCATATTGTATCTTGTCATTATAGAAGGATGGAAACCCACTAACAAACCTTTGGATTTTGACCTTCTCATCCTTTATTAACTCCACATACTTCAACAATTCAAAGAACCTCTTCTCCTACTCATCCATTGTCATGATTCCCAACTTGAGTTCAAAGAACTCTTTCATCTTCCTCTCATATTAATTCTCAAAAAAATATTTATCTTGGAAATATCCTTTGAATTACCTCCATGTGACCCTCTTCTCATCAATATACTTTGCTTGTTTAAGTTGATTCCACCACATGGTTGTCTTCCCTTGCAAGTGGTAGGTTGCAATTATTGTTTTTACCCTAGAGGGGTAATCATGCAGCTGGAAATATTTATTTGTTTCCGAAAGTCATGCCTCAACCTCTTCTCCCTTCCTATGCTCACCATCGAAATTTGGTGGCTTGATATTCCTATGCTCACCTTCCAAGATGTCTCCCTCGAGCCTTCTCCTATGTCTCCTGATAGGAGACACACTTTTGCTTCTCCTTGTCCCTTAAATAGCATGATATATCCTAGTGGATTACTCCAAGGAATGATGTCACATGCTCCTACTCCTTGACTTCCTATCATTACCATGCCCATCCCTTCTGCTATGGGATTTGCCTGTTGTCACTTGTCTAGAACTAGCTTCAGGATTTGTGCTAGAGTCCTTATTGGATAGCTTCTGCAACATGTTCAAAATTTGAAGTATATATTCTTAATACTTCATGATATTTTCATTATTATCCCTATAAATTTTCCTTCTCTCTACATTCTTCTCATAGTTACAGGCTCTTACATATCTCTTCTTCCATTGGATTTGGTCTCAACATTCCCCATGCTGACATGCAAACCTCTAAATTCCTCTTCCTGACTGTAGGATCCTTGGGCATCTTCCATTTCTAAGGTTCCCATATAGAAACCAAACTACTTATTTGGACCTCTAATTTTGCATAAAATTTGCATGCAAACAATTTTAAGTTAGACAAAGTAAATACATATGCAATTTTGGAAAAGAATGTATAAATTTTTATGCCCTTTAATGCCACCAGACATCTTATTTTGAATTTATTGTAATCTTTTCTACTCAAAATAATTTTCAATTTTGATATATTAATTCTCCTCATCAACACCTTTCCATTGAATATTTATTTTCCCAATTCTGATTTCCGAGCAGAAAGTTATGGTCTTCAGAAGTTTTGACCATTTTCCCATTTTTAACCATGCATGCTACATGTGTGCTCTTTCTCTGCCAGCACATTTTTAGATTCCCATAACTCAAATTTGTCTCCATGGACTACTTCTACAATCCATGAGATTTCCATAGACTAGTCCTGGGACCAAAAATGACTCATGAGCTAAAAGTTATGTCCTCTAAAAAAAATATGGTACTAAATTTTACCCTTGACTGTTTTTGTTGTAACTCCCTCATACAAGCTCTGTTTGGCGAACAGTTTAGCTGGTTCGAAAGATCTCTCTGAGCTCTATCATTTTTGAAGTAGAAATTGTGTGTATAAAAAAGACACATGGTTTCATACAAAATTGATTTTCTAAAAACGTTGTTTAAGCCCTTAAAATTTCCCTACAAGATGAAGACCTTCAAAATATGGAATTTTCATGGAAAATAATCATTAAATTACTATTGTAACAGTGTTTAGATCCAAACCATTGATCTCAAAATCAGGATTAATCCCAATCATTGATATTCTTTTCCTTGACAATTTGTTTCTAGACCTCTGCAAGCTTGTCAAAACTCTTCTTCGGAGCTTTCCCATCAAAAAACTTCAATTTCTGGTTACGCGAATTCCCTCAAATCTGTAATCTGAAACGCTATCGGACTCTTCCCATCAGAAACACAATTTTCCCTACTTCTCAACCTTTCCAAACTCTAAAGTATTATTCCCTATCGGGCTCACTTTGTCAAACTCTCCCATCTGAAGCATTATCCATGAATGAAACTTCTGACAGCCTCCTTCCAAAGACCTGCATATGACTGCTACATGGAACTCACTAATTCGTCTTCCCTTGCTAACATGTCCCTTGACATGGAATGTTGGCATGGAATTCTCCTTCACCCTTGGGCATTCCAAGGAAACATGCTCATCTGATAGATTGGACGATCAAAAATCATGTCACTCAATGACAACAATCATCTCAGGATCCCAAAACTACGCATTAGCTACCTCAGTCAAACTGAATTTGTTGAATTCCAAAGCACACCCAACCTTTTGAACGAGCTCTCCCGATTCACCTCCCACAAATCCAACAATTGGGAAAATATCTGGCTAATCTGACGACCATTGTTATTTGTGTCTCACGTCATTGGACTCCTCCCTTCAAACTCAACTTCACACCTGACTCTGAAGTATTTCTGAAAACTTCTTCTCGAAGGCCTTTTGGTAATGCCTTTCTCCAATCTTTTGTGATTGAATCTCAACCATTGATTCTCATGGTCGAATCAATATGGGTCGTCGATCCGCAAAACTTCATAGCTTTCATGAAACACATAGTAATTCAACTTCCATGATCAAATTTGAGTCTGCAACCTGCAGATCAACGCCATAAGTTTTCTTCTTCAACTGCTTTGGAGCACTTAAACTAGAAATCTGCTCAAAATTTGGGTATTTCACTTATGTTCACCATTTTTCTCCCAAATTCACCACAGGACGAAATCTATAACCATGAATGTACTCAATTTGTGTTGGATCTTGGCCCATACAATATCAGTGTTGAACCTTGAGCTCTGATATCATTCTGTAATGTTCCCCAGCTTAACCAAGGAACATTACTATGTGGAAATACACATAGAAACAAAATTTTCTTTTGCTAATCAAAATCGTGTAGCTTACTAGCTACATTTTAAACACATATTCAACTAATTTCTATTACCAATAATTAAATGCATCTACAACACTCTAAATGACTATGAATTCAGATAATAACTCATTTATAGCAACAACTAACCATTCACATATATAGAGTTAAGGACAGTAATTAAATTCATGGAATAACTCAACAAATAGATAAACACTTATCTTTTATAAAACATGTGTGCAACCAGTTGTTTGGGAAGGACATTACACCCAACCATAGACTTGTTTTTCCAGTTCTCAATAGAAATTCAACCCCAAGATGGGGCTAGGAATCCACAAAATAAGGGTGCCTCTCATAGTCTCTGGCAGCTCAATATGACACAACCCACTGGTTTTCTCCTACAATTATCCTGAAATTCCTCCAACTCCCTTCCTCTTGACCATCCCAACCCAAGGAATGTACCCCTTCACTACTCTCAGTCCATCGGACATACCAATCATCTATTAGGGTCTCTTTGGCTCAGGTAGTCAGGAATATCTTTATTAGGAACTCAAGGGAACTCACTACCAGAAAAACCACCGGCAAAAACAATAGAAAACACTTGTTAATATAGTGCAAATCACCCAGGAATTCACTCTTCAGGCTTAACAACATGGCTATTCAATTTCCAGCTATAAAATGCTCCAAAAATTCTCCAATATGATCAAGAATGCACCCAGCCTTGTTGTTCCATCTCCCATGCTCTTTTCCCCTCTTTTCTCTTATTGCTCCTGTCCCAACCAAATGTCTAAAACTGCTTGTTACTACCCATACGAATTTCCTCTCTTTTCCCAAGATAGTTGATTGCTCACCCTACCCAATGTTGATTGTACCTATTGTCGCAAGATTTGGTTCTAGGTTGTAATAGAGCCAAGCCTTAGCACATTTTAAATGAAAAAATAAGTTATCACTCAGAACTTGATTTGGGTTGCGTGCAAGTAAATTCCGAGATAACCACGAACCAATTTTGATTAGAAGTTGCCCCTTCCAACCCGAGAGGGATCTCTCGAATATATGTCACGATATGATATCCAATAAGATTAACAGCGGGAAGATCTGTGGGTAATATAAAGTTTTGAGTTTTTTAGGGTTGATGGGTTGGACCGGGAGGTAGTCCATTCGGCATGGAGTCAAATGATCAAGCAAATAATAAGAGTGTTTCGGCAATGGAAATCCATGGAGCAGAGGTGAGATAGAATTTGATTACAAAGAGAATGATTTATAAAATTATAGCAGCAAAATAAAGACAAAACATATCAATACACAAGGAGCACTTAGTGATGAGTGAATTCCAAGAATAAATCAGTGGAAAGAGATGGTTGGGACAGAGCATCTAGCAAAGGATGAATTCTGAACATTTAGATCTCTGCAAGAAACAACCTATAACCAGTCTTCAACAGAGCATCTAACAGAGAATGAATTATATTACAAAACAGTTACAAATCAAGAAGAAAAGATAGATGGATTGATATTGAAACTAAGCAAATGGACAAACTCTGCAAGGAACATCACAAGAATCTCTCATATGGATAAAGCATGCTTCTACAATCTTTTATTAAACTGAAAATGAAAGCTACCACCCAGGAGTACTACTCTTGTCCTTTTTTTCTAGATCCCCCCCTTCTTAATGTTACAAAAGATGCCTCATATAGGTATTGAGGTTGAAATCCTCCCTAGGAGGTCGAATTTCATCCCAAAAGATAACAACAGTTACAATCAATTTCTTGAACTTCCTGCCATAGAAAATGGGCCAAACTGTTGAAAACTGGGACTGTGGTTATGGTTTTGGATCTCTCGAATTGTGACAGTTGTGTATAAACTGAAAGCATCTTTTGTGCATCTGTTTATTCTAAGCAAAAACCTCTCTCATTTCCCTAACATCCATTTCCATTTTCCCCAAATTTGCATTTTACAAACATGTGTCAAAACAGGAAAATATGAGATCCCAAGATTAGGGCTCGGACATGGATTCGATTCTCCCAATATCTGACACCTGTAAGAAAACTGAAAGAGGATATTGATATCTGATGTGTTAGGCACAAAATCCTCTGACCGTTTCTTAAAATGATCCTCCAACCACTCAAAATCATCATTTGAAAATGATGACTCAGCACAGTAAAAAATGCCACATTTCTAAAAACGAACCTCATCTTTCAGGGGACTTTTGACTACCTTACCAAGATCCAAATGAAATTATGAAGATACCACTAGAAAGATTAGTATCTTTATATGTTGATAAACTATTCGAACGTGGAAACCGACCTCTCCACGGTTGAGAAAATTAAGTTTTTCTAAGGCAGTTTTGTCACTGGAAAAAACCTGTGATTTTGGTGGCTAACAGGCCGAAAACAGGGGTATCTTAGCCACCGAAAGTCTTGGCTTTCAGCAACTAACAGTGCAATTTTAGAGCACCATAAGCCACCAAAAGTTCTAAAACCCTGATTTCGACTTTCAGGTTTCGGGGAAATGGAGCAATGGTCAAAATCTTTATGTCGGCCAAACCCCCGATTACCGAAACCCCGAAATGGTGACGTGGCATTTATGTAAAACCCTATTATAGCGATTTTATTGTTGTTTATTGCATTCTTTTAGTGCCTCCTCGTGACTTGATTTATGGGTAAAAATACATCTACACTTTCGGAAGCTAAGGGCATATGAAACCTGAGATTTAAGCTACCGAAAGTATGCACTTTCAGTAGCTAAACACTATAATTTTTTTCCTCCTAAGCTACCGAAAGCCAAAATTTCAATATTTGTTCCAACATAGGCTCCATCTAGGGATGATTATTTCCTGCAAAGCACCAAGAACAGTTTACCAAGTGCCTTCATCCATTGGGCGACCTGAGATCATCCTTATCAAACGTTGAACCCTGTCACTTTGCTTGCACCTTTCCGAAACAAAAAACCGCTTATGCATTCATTGGGATATGGAGTCATAATGTCTTAAATCAAAACCATACAGGATGCTAAATTGAACTGGAAATGTACTTAAAACCACTATTGTACTCTAATGCTCAAAGTCAAGCTTATTTATATACATCACCTACTCTAACTACTAAAAAATTCCCACTGTATAAAATGATACAAAAATTCCAGTGAAGCCAATCCAAAAACTGTCTACTTATTTGAAATCTGCTCACACTTTCTTTGAGCAGGCTTAAAAAGGAAACTGACAAATTCCATCTGAAATGTTGTTGATCATGAATTTTCAAACTTTTCCTCGATTCCTGTGACAAAATATCCATGATATAGCGTGTTCCTCCATTAAATAAATATAAAAGGTCAGAAAAAGGATCTTGGAAAAATATATGGTCCTGAGGTTTTAAAACATCTAGGACTACTCTATGTTTTGATTTATAATGCTCAGGATCATTCTCAAAGAGAATATCTAAGAACCCTTCAAGATCATCTGCAATGGCATCTCCAAAATCATGGCACACTCTAGTTTGAAGACCATCATCCCTCCATGAAAAAACTGTAGCAAGTTGTTCTACAGAAACAGTGTAATAATCATCACTATACTCATCATATTTAGGTTCAGCAGATAACTCAGGAGGTTAATGAGTAAGAAAAATGCTCGGGACATCAACTGTGGATCTTTCAAGAAAAGGTAACTCTGTTACTATCTCTGGCATATTATTTATTTTAGAATCGCACTCCTGCAAATCACAGTCTAAAGCATTCTCAAACAGCAAACTTCCTTCAGGGTCTTTTTCACAAAACAAAACAGAGTCTAAAAGTTGATCTCCTGGCAGGAAATCATCATCATAAATAGGTTCACTAACTTCATGTAAAGTTCCATCAAACACATGACTATCATCATTTAAAAATAGATTTACATTTTCAGAAATGGAAGAAGTTTGACACTCATATCTGGGACTGCGTGAAAGTTGCAAATCTGTGTAATTAGGGGTTGCAACATAGTTGTGCAAGAGAAGATATGTTTCTTTTTTAGTTAAATAAGGAGGAAGTCTCTGTATTTTCTGGATAAAACAACCATTATTTCCTTTCTCTTCTGCAGGTTGACCCTGATGTTGAATATCTTCTTCTTGAATATGATCACAAGAGCTATCATATCCTGTTTCTTTATCAGCCAACTCTTCGTCATGCTAGTCATCTTCATCCACTTAAGAAATTTATGTTGTTTCTTCCTCCTCTTCACGAGGATTTGTATGATATTTTTGTCTTATGAATTCTATATTACAACAATCTTCAAAAAGGATTTCAGCTGAATATATCCTCTTACAATGTTGATGAAAAAGTGTGTGAAAATATTTCAATGAAGGAAAACTGGAATGGGGTAAAGATTTATACCAGAGCCTAGCATCTTTTTCCAATGAAAACATAAACAGCTTCATGAGGACATCTTCATGATGTACATTTAATTCATCCATGAGCTTTTGGAATTCAAGCAAGTGTTGAGCAGGATTATCGTCCACATATCCTCCAAATTTAGGAAGGACATCTTCCCAAATTTTAATGTCTGGAACAGTGTTTGGAAAACCATAAACAATTGTAAAGTCTAGAGGAGAAAACCTTGCAACAATTCGAGCAGTGAATGAATTCGACATTTTGAGACCAGTGGAGTCGCCAGTGAATCATGTAAATTCTTCGAACCAAGGAGTCGTCAGGTGAATGATCACAGCCAATTGAATGCCTATCCCTCGTTCACCATCAAGGAATAGATATAAACTTTTTGTCGTATCCCAGGGAAGATATATTCGTTCCTTCGTTCCCCAACAACAGCGCGAGAAAATGTTTTCACAAGAGTTGGTTATAGGCTGTAATAAAGCCAAGCCTTAGCACATTTTAAATGAAAAAGATAAGTTATCACTCATAACTTGATTTGGGTTGCGTGCGAGTAAATTTTGAGATAACCATGAACCACTTTTGATTAGAAGGTGCCCCTTCCAACCCAAGAGGGATCTCTTGAATATATGTCATGCTAGGATATCCAATAAGCTTAAGAGTGGGCAGATCTATGGGTAACAAAAAAATTTGAGGTTTTTAGGGTTGATGGGTTGGATCGGGAGGTAGTCCATTGGGCATGGAGTCAAATGATCAAGAAAATAATAAGAGTGTTTCAGCAATGTAAATCCATGGAGTAGAGGCGAGATAGAAGTTGATTACAAAGAGAAGGGTTTATAAAATTATGGCAGCAGAATAAAGAGAAAACATATCAATACACAAGGAGCACTTAGCGATGAGTGAATTCCAAGCATAAATCAGTGGAAAGAGATGGTTGGGACAGAGCATCTAGCAAAGGATGAATTATGAACCTTTAGATCTCTGCAAGAAAGAACCTATAACCAGTTTGCAACAGAGCATCTAATAGAGGATGAATTCTATTACAAAATAGTTACAAATCGAGAAGAAAATATAGATGGAGTGATATTGAAACTAAGAAAATGGACAAACTCTGCAAGCAACATCACAAGAATCTCTGATATGGATAAAACATGCTTATGCAATCTTTTATTAAACTGAAAATGAAAGCTACCGCCCAGGAGTACTACTCCTGTCCTTTTTTTCCAGAGCCCCCCCCTTCTTAATGTTACAAACGATGCCTCATATAGTTATTGAGGTCGAAATCCTCCCAAGGAGGTCTAATTTCCTCCCAAAAGATAACAACAATTACAATCAATTTCTTGAAATTTCTGCCATAGAAAATGGGCCAAACTGCTGAAAACTGGGGCTGCGGTTATGGTTCTAGATCTCTCGAATCATGACAGATGTGTATAAATTGAAATATTCTTTTTTGAATCTATTTATTCTGAGCAAAAACCTCTCTCAGTTCCCTGAGATCCATTTCCATTTGCTCCAAATCTGTATTTTACAAACATGTGTCAAAACAGGAAAATATGAGATCCGAAAATTAGGGCTCAGAGATGGATTTGATTCTCCCAATATGTGACACCTGTAGGGAAAATGAAAGATTCAATTGATCTATGATTTGTTAGGCACAAAATCCTTGGACCGTTTCTTAAAATAATCCTCCAGTCACTCAGAATCATCATTTGAAAATGATGACTCAGCACAGTAAAAAATGACACATTTCTGAAAATGGACCTCATATTTCCAAGGACTTTTGACTGCCTTCCCAAGCTCCAAATGAAATTTTGAAGACACCAATAGAAATATTAGGATCTGTATATGTTGATCGACTATTTGAACGTGGAAAACGGCCTCTCCACGGCTGAGAAAATTGAGTTTTTCTAAGGCAGTTTTGTCACTGGAAAAAAAAAACTGTGATTTCGGTGGCTAACAGGCCGAAAACAGGGGTATCTTAGCCACTGAAAGTCCTAGATTTCGACAACTAACAGTGCGATTTTAGAGCGCCATAAGCCACTGAAACCCCGATTTCGGATTTCGGATTTCGGGGAAATGGAGCAATGGTCAAAATCTTTATGTCAGCCAAACCCCCAACTGTTGAAACCCCGAAATGGTGACGTGGCATTTATGTAAAACCCTATTATAGTGATTTTATTGTCATTTATTCCATTCTTTTAGTGCCTCCTCATGACTTGATTTCTAGTAAAAATACATCTACACTTTCGGCAGATAAGGGCATATGAAACCTGAGATTTAAGCTACTGAAAGTCTACACTTTCGGTAGCTACACACTATAAAAATTTTCCTCCTAAGCTACCGAAAGCCAAAATTTCAATATTTGTTCCAACAGTACCTAAGCCCCATGCTCTCCAATAAATATGGGGTGTGACTCTCACACCCACTCTATGACAGATATTCAATGATTGGGCTCTCATACACTCAACCAGAAAAATAGAAATTTTCCCCAAATGATAATAAAATCCAAAAAAGTGAGTTTGAATTAATACCCATAAATTATTTCCCTTCGGACCCCTGTTGGACACTCTCTAGGCATCCCCCATATCTTGTGGATTAATCATCCCCCATCTATGTCCATATCCTAGCAGTTGGTATTTCATTATATTTATTTACAATTTAGGAAAATACATTTTGCATTTACAATGCTTAGCCATATCCACATTTATATCTACATTATGCATTAATTAAACCGAGGATTATGTTGGGGATGTTACAAAGTTGATCTCTCTCAGTGCATGATAAATTTTGAGTTAATGTGGATTTAAATTGGTTGAAGTGGTCTATGCAGCTATGGACTAGGGTTTGAGTCTACAAAATAGCCAAAGTGATAGGTTTTATTGTTTTTTCATTGGCATGCACTTCTCCAGCAATAGATCTAGTCAAATCTCCACACTCGCCTCCAACTGGAGGAGGATCTTAACTCTTGCGACCAGCATCCTAATTTTTCCATCGATTGGAAATTGTTGTTACCTCCCTTCTGCTTGAATTCCAATGGCATATGTAACCACAACTCAATCTTGAAAGAGGGAGTGCCTAAACAATCTTATGTGACTGGGATTGGACTAAACCCTTATACACATGCTCTCTTTACTACCAATTGTGCCTTGCATTGTTAAGGAGAGGAAAAGGAGGGGAATTTTTCTCCTATATTATTGATATAGATAAGTAAAGAATGTGATGCATATTCAAAGAGGAGGAAGAGGATATGTAAATCAAGATAGCGCTAAAGATACCTTGTATTATCATTTAGCACAATAGAAACAACAATAGGTAGGGCATGGTGGTGGGGGTCACAGCTTTCATCATTGCTCTTCTCTTTTTTCTCAAAAAACCTAATTAGGTTTCATGTCTCTGGAAATCAAAATTGACCCGCCAACTGTAACGATATAAAATCATAACAACAACCATGTTGGGGCATTTCACCATCAAGAGGAGATTTCACGATAGAAATTTCACCTACTGAATCAAGTTAATTGGTTTGAAAGTTGAGAACGGAAAGAATATTGGCAACCTCACCCTCCCATTGGAGTGCAGTTCTTTATATCACCTTAGGTCCAAACATTGTGGTAGTGGGTCAATTTAATTCTCTCAAAAACTTGAGACTATACCGAATCTGAAGGAGTTCTAGAGTATCTACCTATCCATATTATCCATATAAGTCGAGTGACTACATAGAAGTTATCTCAAATTATAAGTTGTAGTTTTGAAGCTTCTGCAAATCAAGACCTTCTTGTTCTCAACCTTAAGGCTCTATAGAATGGGCTCATCCATAGGTGATTAAGGTTTCCACAAAAATGACATCATTTCAGCTCTAAGGTTTCCACTAAATCTAGGTTCCAGAGGCATAGGTTCCTAGAGGCTTCACTAGCCTCCCTCCCCTCCTCGAACTCTGATGCAGGAAGACCTTGTGGACTACATGGAGGATTTTCTTGGTGAGAAGCAAATTTGGGCAAACATTCAAGACTTTTAGGTCACACGATATCCCTTCTCATCAAACCCTCCTATGTTGTAATTGAAAGAAGGATAGGTTGACATCAGGGACTTCAAGGAGAGGATGATCTTTGATCGTTAGCTCTCATTTTTGGAAAATCATACCCAAGTTTCAATGGAGCTAACCACAATGGCTCAATCTGGAAACCTCTACTCACACGAGGAAATCCCTAGCCCAGTCGTAAGGGGACACCATCCAGATGAGGTTGATCACACAAAATGCTCAAAGAAATAATGGAAATTAATTCGACCACCCAGGATCAATCCCATCATCACTCTCACAGAAGATGAAATACCCCTCGATATTATTATGGGTGGTTTTGGATTGAGCTATTATAAAGGTGGATCTCAATAGCATCAATTCATTAGCTTCATAAGTGAAAATATAATAGGTGATTTGATGAGTGATATCCCCTCCTTTGATACTAGATATGTAACTAGAAACATGGGATCGACAGGACTAGGGAACTAATGAAAAAAGAGGAAATGCATCAAGTGAAAAGTTGAGTTAATTCATGTGTTATTGGGGGATAGTGTAAGGTTAAAAAAAATCATGGATTTCAAAAAATCCTAGATGGTTGGAAGGTTCCTTATATGTAGAATGGGAGTTCGCTCCCTTAAAAATTGAATGGAGGATAATTTCAAGTCACTACTAGGATACATTTCCTGAATCATGATCCTGGTAAAAGGTTGTATTGCTTGGTCCTTCAGGACCATGGAATATGTAGACAAAATCCTTCAAACATTTTGGAAATGGGATGCTCAGGCCCTATTCCTAAAAAAATGGTATTTAGAATTTAATGCTTGTTTGGTACAGATTGAATACACTCTTGTTTGAATTAGAGTGTTAGGCATGCCATTGTTTCTCTAGTCCAAGGACATTTTCAAAGAAATGGAAACACTCTAGGACTTTACTTAGAAGTTGATATTCATTTTAGGAATATAGATATATGGGGTTGGCGAGGATACTAGTGCACCTCAACCTATCTAAAGGCCTCGTAGATTCCATCATTATTAGAAAATGACTTATGTTTTTTCACCTAGCTTTGGATTATGAAGGAGTATATTTTAAGTGTGAGATATGTCATCAGTATGGTCACCTATTAAATGAATATTCCCTTTGTTACTCCATAAAACAATGGGTACAAAAATCTTATGTGTATATCAAATAACTTGTGCCCCTAGCATCAGAAAAGGCTCCTTTGGCATTTCTAGTTGTCTCCCCAACAAGTGACCCCCGGTCCCAAGCTCTCCAGAAAAAAGGCTAGCAATGGAACAACAAGAATATCCAAGTAAATCCCCTTAGCTTCAAAAGGAAATATCTTATGCACCGGGTAATACTCCCTCCTCCCCCCATTCTCCTATAGATTCCTCTATTACATCAAAATTTGGCTCTTGGGAGATTAACATAAAACACACAAATGAAGTTGTTCATGAGTATATTATATCCATCCTATAAGGGTTCTCAAAGCCCCATCCGTCTTCACTAATCCCTTTCTATGAATGGGAGAACCCCTTGACTCCATTTTGAAACCCCTTGATCGCATACCACCGCCCTCTATAAACCCTCCTATAAAGGAAACCATCGAAGAATCTACGTCCTCTAAGGTCTCGAAATACAACCTGAGACCTTGTAACAAGGATTTATGGATCTGTGATGGATCTTCTAAAGGTGGCCTAGGACATCTACAAGACAAAAATGAAAAAACTAGACAAAGAGGTCAGAAACATTATTTATTCATAGTTGAGCAACAAGCAAAATTGAAGGTGAAATGCAATAGAAAAGAATATTTACTCGGGGCCCTTAGGGAGTCTACCCTTAAGGCAAGTTCAAAATGATCTTCATGTCTATGAACTACAGAGGTATGGCCAATCCCTCTAAGAAATTTCCCCTAAGGAGGTTAATTAACACTCACAATCCAAATGTCATACTGTTGTAAGAGATCATGACATAAGAAGGAAAAACTGTTCAATACCTCCTTAAGATATTTAAAGGATGGGAGTTTAGTTATGCTCATTCTCTAGGTCATTCAAGATGGTTGGTTATAGGGTGGAACACAATGATTTTTCCCTCTCTAATTCATGGGCTTTTGATTCATGATTGGTCATCTCCTTTGCTTCTCTTAATCATGGAAAAGTTTTCAATTTCCTAAATATCTATGGGCCTTATGTAGACCGACAAGAGTATTGGGAATGTGTTTTTCAAAGTCACAGTTTTAGCAATGGATAATAATTTTGGGAGGAGATTTGAATTTCCTCTGGGCACCTCTAAGATATGGGGTCCAGTGGCCCAGCCATATACTCTTTCAAATGTATTTATTAAAATTTTGAAGCAACTTGTTCTATTAGACATTGAGCACTTCACATGGAATAACAAAAGGACAAGGGAGGCTTGGATAGCCAAATGGCTTGAAAGATTCCTAGTTTCATAATATGTTCTATATGACTCAATCAAAATTGGGAAATGGGTGTTGTCGGGAGGGGACTCCGAACACAACACAATTTTGTTGGAAGTGGAGCCTGTTATAAGAAATCCCACTAGAACATTCAAATTACACCGATAATGGCTCAAAAGTGAGGATTTCATTAAAATTCTCAAGAATTCTTGGGTCTCTTCCAATAACTCACTTCAAGAATCTGCAACCATTTAGGTCCATTAGAACTTGTGTATGGAAAAACAATTATCCATCAAATGGTCTAAAGACAAAAAGGGGAAAATGTGTAAAGCTCATTTAGGAGGTAGAGGAAGCCATCTCCTCCAAACTCTCTTCAAAAGGATTGGAATTTATTTCAAATGGATGGAAAGAGGAGCTCTACGAGCTAGAAAATAAAAGAAGAAAGTTGTTCATAGATAAAGAAAAGGAATGGCACCTAAAAACCAAAATGATATGGCTAAAGGTCGGTGATGAAAACATAGAATTCTTCCATTGTTACACAAATTTTAGGGAAAATTCCAACTCGGTTAGGAAAATTGATAGAGGGGACAGGTCATGTGTTGAAAATTCCAATGGCACTACTTTTAAAGGTGTCTCCCACTTCCAAAATATTTTTAAAGAGGATAATAAATCCATAATCAATGACATTCTTAGAATATCCAATTTCTTTCCCAGATTCATTGATTTGGAAGATAACCAAAATATCATAGTGGAAGTATGGAAAGAGGAACTGCTCAGAACCCTTCATAACTTTTATAAAGAGAAGAGACCATGTCCAGCTGGGCTACCCATAAAATTATTCATCAGTTACTATGAGTTCCTTAGGAATATTTACACAAGGTAGTGGTAGAAACTTGGTCATGGATGACTTAAACACCACATTCATTGTGCTTATCCCAAGGATGGACAACCAAACAATTTTTGAGAACTTCCACCAATTTCACTCTGCATCAATGTCTATGAGATCATATCCAAAATCATCTCTCATAAGATCAAAGAAACTCTTTATAAGTGAATCTCTCCATAGAGGTTTGGCTTCCTTTAAGGGTTCCAAATACATGAGGCAATCAGTGATTCCCTAGAAGGGTTACACAGGGTTAAAACAAAAATATTAAATCCCATGGTAATCAAATTTTACTTGTCTAGGGCCTTTGATAGATTCAGCTGGCTTATCCTTCGACTTATTCTAATCCGTCTAGGATTTAGTCTACACTTTTTGGCCTGGGTTATGGATTCCATCTTCTCCATGAACTTCATATTCCTAATAAATGGATTGACCTCACCTTTCTTAAACTATGAAAAGGGAATTTTCTAGTGATATCCTCTCTCCCCCTACTCTTCCTCCTAGTCATAGAAGGATTAAGCAGGGCTCTCAAGACAACTACAGCAAACATCTCTTTCAAAGGTATTCTAATTGGAAATCCTTGTTATGTTTAACATTTGCCTTTTTCTATGAAATACTAATATTCTCTAATGTTTGAAAACACATGGTGGATAAACTCAAGGAAATCATAGACCTATTTTAAACAGCCACGAGAATGGTAATAAACTCCTCCAAGTCTCTAGTAATAAGCTAGGGTCTCTCTGGGAATGAAAAGCATTACTTAACCAAAACTTTCCCATTCATGGCCTTGGAATTCGAGGCCATTTTCAAGTATTTGGGGTTCCACTTGAAGGTAAATCTATACCTGAATGGATTCGGGAAATGGCTCATCATGAATATTGAAATAAAATTGAACACTTGGTGCAATAGATTTTTATCTCATGGTGGTTGTCTTGTTCCTGTAAAATATGTCCTTGAACCCATTCCATTATATTTGATGTCTTTGGCTTGGCTATCGAAAGGGATCTTGGATCAAATTAACCAACTATGTTACTAATTCATATGGGCAAGAAACCAAGAGAATAAAGGAATGGGATTGGTCTCTTTGAGAAACTTGGCCATCCCTAAAACATGAGGTTGGCGCCTCAAAAATCGTTTCCTTTTCTCAAAATCCTCGGTAGCCAAGAATGTATCAAGATTGACTTAGGGAAAGGACTATTGGGCATAGGTCATGAAGGAAAAATATATTTACCATATATTTATTGAAGACTGGATACACTCCCCAAACAGGCAAGTCAAGTTTTCTTCCATCATCTAGAAACCCACCACTGTGGATTTCCCTGTAATTGGCATATGGTTAATCAAAAGGGTTGGAAAAGGAGAGAAAGTCAAGATTGGACTTGACCCTTGGGTTGGAATAAAATACCAACATCATATACCCATACCCCTCATCCTTGATCTCATATCAAAGGGTTTTTATACTCTTCGTCAAATCACAATAGGGCAAGCATTGAATTCCAAGAAACAATAATGGCTTACTTGGAGAGACTTGGAACTATGTGAGGAATATGCAAAAATCTAGAACTCTTACATTGATTGTCTCAAAAAATGTAGTGTTTACATAAATTAAGAAGAGGATGAACTCCTATGGTTGGAAAACCCAACAGGTGGTTATAAACCTAGACTCAGCTACAACACTTTGGCCTTTGAAGGCTTTGATAGGTCACTATGTTGGTGTTGGAAAACACTCTCGAAATACAATTGTGCTACCAAATCCAAAATATTTATCTATTTTCTACTGAACAATAGAGCCCTAACCTGGGATTTACTTCAAAAAACAAGCTATGAGGACCTTAGAAGATGTAATTTATGTGAAGTATATTTAGGAACAAATGTACATCTCATCCTCCTTTGTCCCTTCACTAAGTGGGCTTGGAGAAAAGTTGAAGGCATTACAAGTCTAAAATAAAAATGGCAAGGACACTCATTTGAAGCAATATTGAGAAAATGGCACAAGGACAAAGAGAAAAAATATTTCAAAGCCTTGACCCTCAATATAGCACAGGAAGTTTGGACTAGTAGAAATGCGAAAATATTTGAAAACAAGGACACACAACTTTTGAAGTGTGCATCACAAAATCTGAACATCATAAGATCTTTCCCTTAATTCTAAATAATCCACCAACATGCATGGAATTATAACATGATTATTGACACTCAATATCCATGGGACTCTTTTGATGGATCATCCCAAGCAACTCCACCTAGAGAAGGATTAGGCGGAGTAATCTTCCTCTCACAAGACCATGCCCTCAACTTCACAGTCGGCATTGGCTAGTAAAAAACAATCAAAGTGAGATTAAAACACTAAAATTTGTCTTACTCATTGCTATTGAAAAAGGAATCACTCATATTCAAGTCCTACGAGACTCCCTCCTTATGATCAAATGGATGAATGGAAAAGTCGAGATGAGAAATTTCTTACTACAAACCCTCGTTCAATACGTCAAACACTTGCAATCTTCCTTTACTCACATCACTTTTGCTCATGTTTACAGATAAAATAACAAGGAATTCGATAGGATATCCAAGGTGTTGGAACACATTTAATTTTGAGATTTTGAGCTTTAGACTTTGCCTCTTAGAAATACAATTTTCACCCAAAAGGAAAAAGAAACTTAGAGATTCTCCTTTTAAATTTAAAGTTAAATCCATCGCTTGTTGAAAAGGCGCTTACGATATCCACCGTCGATTAGCTACTCTAATTTTATCAAATGGTCCTAATGATCTCCGAACTGTAGAAGTTTCTTGAGTTTCAAAGAAAGTCTCTATCGTTCGCTTCAGAGCTTCGTGCTTCAGGTGTTCCAACAAGTCTAAACAATGAGAACTCACGAACTTCGAAACGCCGAAGTACTTAAGGCTAATTCAAGGTTTAAAACATGATAAAGTAAAACATAAAAATGAGTAATAGGAGATCAATTTCTTCGTGAATTTGACCTTCGGGAGATTTATACCCTAATTGTGTCCAACACTCACGAACGTCGAAGTATTAATGATATGTATGATTGGCTAAAGTTAATGATTTGAATTGAAATTAGAAGTTTTTATTCAGCGAAGAACTTACATATTTCTCTTGTTACAGGCAAGCTAATTTTTTGTGCCACGAAAAGTTACAGGGAAGCTTGACCTCAGAATCTAGTGGAATGATAAATAAGTTGGGAAGCTAGATAAACTAAGAAAAGGACCAAATATAGCAGGGGAGGGGCTAAATAGACAGAAAAGGGAGCACAAACTCTCTAGAGTACTAAGTCTTTGAAATGGAGGATCTCCTGCCGCGTGTCCTTTTATTTGGATGGCTGAGATTTACTTCGGAACTCCGGGCTTCAGGCGTTCTGAGATGCTTAACCTCACAAACCTTTTGGAGTGCTAAGTCCCTGAAGTGAGAGATATGGCGTCACGTGTCCTTTTGATTTAGACGAATGGGATTTACTTCGGGACTTCGAGCTTCGAGCATTCCGAAATGCATAACACCACAAACCTTCTGGAGTGTCAGATCTGTCGACATGTATCACTTATCTTTTCATGACACGCCAGCATAGTGACCTCAGACCACCGCATCAGATCATCCTTCGGGAAGTGTTCTTGTTCAGCGTCAAAGTAGTGTCATCTGCAAGCGCGATTAGAATGATCCTAAAGTTGGCATGTGGATAAACCTTAGCGGTGGATCTAAATTTAGCAGGTGCGCCCAGATTGTAGATCACGACTAGATCAAGGTCATGTTTCATTGAGGGGACACAACATGCTCGAACGATAAAAATCTTGAGTGGTCCTGCAATTGACATCGTGCTATAGTAAAAGTGCTACGTGGCATCATCAAGTTCATTGCGGGATGAAAAGCGGGTTACTTCAAACCACCCCCTCGTGACCCTGCAAAATAGAGAAACATAAAGGGACGTTGGAGCAACACTTGTCCCCATGTCATCCTATTTTTGAGAAGTTACTCTTTCTCATAACTATTATCCATCACATAACGAGCCAATGCTAAGCTACTTGTCACATTATAACTCCCTCCATATTTTCAACTGATATTCTTTTGCCAGTGAATGCATCCGAAGAACAGATAGCAGTGGAATCAGATGACGAGGATAGTAAACAAATGATTATGGTGGCCTCAATTGACATGTGTGCCCAATTCAAAGAACAAAGGAAAACAAGCGTGTCTGTGAGAAAATGAAGAGACAAATGAAAGCGCCAGCTCACACAATATCAGCATGTTGTCATTTCATTCGAATTACATTATGTTTTTAGGATATATTGTAAGAAGTCCAATGGTTTTTGAGTTGAGACAAATTTTGTATAAATAGATATATTTTAGATCTATTCAAGGGGAGGCTTCAAGTCTAATGTGGGATACTTCTTGCCGGATGTAATAGGGAAACCTCTTTGTTGGAACACATATAATCCTAAACTTTGAGATTTAGATTCTCCACTTCATGATAATATAATCTTTCCCAAAGTGGTAACTTAGAAAATAACTTTCGAAATTTAAATCAAATTCATTTATGGTTAATTGGAAATAAGGCCCGCGTAAGATACGTTGTTGCGAATTTTTTTCCTTTTGATCGAACGATCCTAATTTCTCTAGATTTGTGGAGCCGCCTATTTGTTAAAGACGTAAATCACTAAAGGTCACTCTGGAGCTTTGCGCATCGAGCATTTTGATAAGTCTTAACGATAAAAGTCCCAAAACTCAAAGGTGTTTGTTCATCACTTTTCATAAACCTTTAAAGGACACGAATCATAGTACACGTGTATCTTTTGAGTCTTCCCTGGGATGATGCGTGGCACCCATTTCTGACATTTTCGTTTGAAGATTCATACAATTATAAGTAGCACGTGGCACCTCTCTGTTCTCGACACGTCATCTAGAATGACGTCATCTTCGATACGTCACTACAGGAGATGACCCTTCGGAAATATAACAAAGAACTAATTCACAAATCACTGAAGCACCAAAATCTTGAAGTATTAAACTTTAATTAATTAAGTTAATCATGGTCAAGAGATAATTAATAATTTCGCACTTCAGGTTTCAAATGTTTACCCTTCTTCGTATCCTAAAATCTTCGAAGTCCGAATCTCCGGAACACTTAAAGTTAAATATGATTAATTAAGGCTTAAAATCGATTACCGGATAAGTAATCACTTCGCAGTTTCGGGTTTCGGGTTTAGGGGATTTTCTCTCAAACTACATTCAAAGTTCCCGAAGTCCGAACTCTCGAAACAATTGGAAATAACACACTTTGTTAAACATGATTAATTAATATTTTAAAAGAGATTATCTCGTGATTAACCTTTCGCGGATTTGCGATTTGGGAAATTTCAACTTTGTTTCATCCAAAACTCCCGAACACGAACCGTCGAATATTAATGGAATTTATGACTAATTAATGGTAATGATTCAAACGTAGAGTGTGGATCGCCAAGTAGATATCTCCAATAAAGTTAATAAATTTTTCGTCTGTAAAACTATACTCGAATCAATGCATCTAATGTGAATAAAAATACTTCAATTTTGAATTTGATTTTCACCTTTCGCAAAGTAGCAAGTTTTATCCGATTGAGAAGCTCACGCAATTCCTATGAAATAGGTAACCTCATTTTGTTCTCTCGATATCATGGCACCACGGAATATGATGAAGAATATTGATGTAGTTGGTGAAGGTTCAAATCCGAATGTGGACTTTCTCTCAGACAATACGCCGTGAGCTACAGAGTCTGTTAAATCTTGGACACAGGTGTTCAAGATTCTAGAACATGAGATTATAAACTGCCCAAAAGATTCTGGCGATGAAGTAGACGACACTCATGAAGCTAAAATCAGGTATATATCTCAATCAGAGATACACAAGGTAGTTGCGTGGACAAGACTCATGTCGTATAACGACATGATAGGTTGGGCCTTGGAGAACATCGACATCCAAACCAGGAGCATCACCAACCACCAGAAAGTTTTTGTTGGCTCGTTCCGACCAAAACACCTCCAAGTAATGTATAAGCTATCTCTCGAGATAAATATACTTACAATACTGCATTTATGTTAGAGTTCGAGCAACAGGAATGCATACAATATGATAAGAGTTATCCCGATAATCAAGTCCTCGTGCGGGCACCTAGAGAGGTTCAGGGCCGACACTCATGGTATGTATGCCACAGCATCGTTGGACACTCACGTGATTTACGTAGCTATGATTCTTAGTATATTGTTCGGGAAGAAGAGTCCTACTCATTTCCCGGTGGAGTGGGTATCGATTATGCATGAGGTGGTCGAGGGATACACATTTATTTGGGCCAAAATTTTATGAGACAACTTGGCCAAAGAAATCACAGAGTAAAAATTGGTTAAATCAAAGGGGCAGCATGCCCCTTTCTATATGTCTGTGTATATCATGGATGATATCTTCTTCATAACCCCTTTCCCACTGATGAATTGGAGTTGGACCTCGACCAGTGCAGAACCTATACATTTTTACCATTCCAAGTTGTGGAAGGAAAAGGCCAAAGATTTCTTCTACGAAATCTGCCACGATGTAGTAGTGCCCGTCCATATAGCTTTATATGGTTTCCCACCCCCTCGAATTTCAGACATAATCATGGGAAATCTGGGCAAACTAGTAGATTGGTTCATTGAAGAAAACTTCTCTTATATCATGATTTTCAGATGCTCAGTCCCTCCCCATGCTCTCCCAAGATTTTTACCAGATCGGCTAGTATGCTGAGAAGTAGCTTATCAAACAGTGACAGGGGACATCAACAAGGAGTTGAAAGTAGCCCAGAAAAAGGTATGGCCTACCTTCCCTCTCCAGGTTGGTATTTTTTCACTATTAGACTTTGTCATTCCAAAGTGGAGGATGCATCTTTGGAGGATGTCAAATTGGTTGACATCGAATTTAAAAGGCACGACCCACACAAAATCATGGAAAACCACTTAGCCCAATATAACATGAAAATATATGTGCATGAAAACTCCCCACATGATGAAATATTCAAGGGAGTTGGGTCTTATTAGGAGGTACTAAACAGATTCCAAACCTTGTCCCCAGATCAACAGGTTGGCTTCCTCAGTTTCCAAATACACAGACGAAACAGCTTGTTGAAAGTACTACAAGGAGAATTAGTAGCCACTTCACCTGCACAAGAATCTGTACCTCCAGATTTTTAACCAGGGAACTCTGGTAAACGGGATACTATGGAAACCCCAAAGAGCTTTGAAGTTTTGACTCGGGAATTGGAAGCTACATTATCAAGTCCACTAGGCCCTCAAGCAACGGCTCAGCTCGAAGCCTTCCTAAAGCAAGGGCAGGATACATATCCTTTGACACCAGCCACATCTACTGCCAATACTGTAGAGAAACAACCATCTATGGATATTGGTACTCCTATTACTTTATTGACACCTTTGCAATCTAGTTTCGGAAATCCTAGTTTCGAAGTCATTTTTGTAGGTGATCTCACCCCAATTTTTCCCAAAGAGATGCCTCCTTCGGAATTCTTCTTCAGCAAAAAACGGAGGGCCATCGTCAAATGAGAAACACAGAAAAAGGATGGGGTAATAACCAAAAGGAAAAGGATGTTATATGACGGAAATAATCGCGACAATTCAGAATTCATGAAGGAAGTTGCAGGTTCATTGGGTGCCTTTGCCACCGCAAATCAATGGCCAATGGAAAATTTAGCAGAGAAACTAAGACAGAAAAACTTATTGGTAGGGCAGTTGCAAGATCAAATGTTGGCCATGGAACAGACTGTAAGAATAAGATGCACCGGGACTTTGAACAAATCAGAGCTTATGATTGGCATCAAATCCAACGGCTGCAAGCTAACCTCGAGGAGCTCCATCGAAATTCACAGGCCAACAAAGGATTGGTCACTCAACAAGATGAGTTAATAAAGCAGTTGAAATCCAGGTTAGACTTGACTGAAGGTACATTAGTAGAGATATCATCTTTTCAGACTCAAGCACTGGAGGTAAACAAAAAACTGGAAATGGCCCAGCAAGATCTTTTCATGAAGTTCGATGACATCCAAAAATGCTACCAGGCAGTAGACCTCACTCTAAAAGATATCTATATTAAGGAAGTAGAAGCTCGCTCAACCCGAGCTAAGTTTCAAGAGGCCATCATATTGGCATAGAAAGACAATTCCCCGATTTTCCTTGGTTTTCCCCCTCTGAACAAATAAGAGGTGATATGGTCGTGAAGGTGTGGGAAACAAATTTAGCAGAGAGAAAGAGATTAGCCTAGGAGGTGAAAGACGCTTGTCAAGAAGCATTATCATCCTTAGACAAAAAATTGATTGATTTTGAGGGAAGCAGTATCGCAGAGGCCCTGGGGAAAATCGATATTACAATGAACCAGCATAATTCTAGAAAGAACAAAGAAGAAACTCTAACATCCATTCAGGAAATGAGCCAGATTGACCTCCTTAAGATTAATAAGTGGCTAGTGAACCCAAGTTCACAGTACCAAGACATAACTCGAGAGGTAAAAACGATACAAGGGAAGTTACCTCCAGTAGAAAGGAAATTATACACCTTTTAGGTAAATGAAACTATTGAGCCATCTAAGTTGGTGGAAGAATTTTTAAATAGATGCAACCAATGCTTTGAGCATGGAAAATCAAATACAGTGGGAAGCAAGTAGTTGAGTGGTCAGCCAACCAGGTAACTCGGGGATCTATCTATAGGGTGGTTGTTCCGGAGAACCGGATCTTTGAAGGGGAGGCTACTCAAGACCGTGACTAGGCTTTTGAATCCCGTTGAAACCAACCCAGGAATAACCATACCATAGAAACGGATTGATTATGCAAAGGAAGTGGGAAACTATCATTGCATTACTGAATATAGTTGAAGGGAAAGATGGAAACAAAGCTACAATGACCAGGACGGTGTGCCAAATTATCAAGAAGATCAGATGACAGAAGTGTCTAGCCTAAAGGAATGAGGAAAGGAAGTGTGTCTGCCAGCAGAAGAAGAGATAGAAGAGATTGCCAACGAAGATCATCATTCTCTATGCACTGTTTTCTTATTTCAAATATTTGCTATTTTTTAATTATAAGAAGTCCAATTGTTTTGAGTTGTGACGGTTTTTTATAAATACATAGACCGAAGATCTATTCAAGGCTGCTTCTTGTCGGATGTAACAAATAAAACTCTCCTTATTGAGTATTAATACAAGTGCAGACAGAGATTCTAAATTTTGTTCAGTTTGGGTTATGTGTTTCTTTTGTATTTCCATTTCTCAGCATTTCCTTATTCAATTCCTTTATAAATTTTTGATGGCAATTTAGTATCACAACTATTGTAATCGTATTATATCAGTAATTTGTTAAGCAAGTAGTTTTTCCTCTGTATTTACTGTGAGTAAAAACAAGACCTGTAAGCTATGTGAATTATTGTACTTTATACTTTATTCAAGGATACATTATCTATTTTCTTCTACTGCAACAAGGTGAGATTCTTCAGCAATTGATGCCTTTCTTTGTTTAACAGTTTTGTAATTTTCTCTCACACCATTCGATTATTACAATTTTCACTCAAACACGAAATACAGCCTTTGTGTTGCCATAATGTTAATTTCATTTAAGGGTCTTTTCTCATACAACTAAAGGTAGAAAAAACACTCTTTAAAAACATTCTCTTTAAACTTTCATGATGCCTAACATTACTCTTTGAGCCTTAAGTTTAATCTCAGGAATAACATATTTTTGGCACCGTTGTCAGGGACGGAGAAACGAAGTTATTTTTCCCTGGGAAAATGAAAAGGTAAATTTCTATCTTTGATGGTGAACAAAGATTGAATACACAAGTAAGGCTTAATTTTATCTTTTACTTGGAGACTCCACTATAGATAAAATTGGCATTCGGTCAAAATAATACCAGAAAAAATCCAAACGATAAGCAAACCACACCAGTGTCAGATCTTGAAAAGTTGTTAAAACCAAAGGGATACCTCAAATCAATTGTTGCATCTGTAGGTAAAGTATATCAACCTAAAGTTATACAAGTTAATGATAAGGTTCCAATTGAAGAACTAACCCCTGAAGAGAGTTTTTAAACAAGTACAAGGTTCCAATTATGCTCGAGATAAAAGTTGAGATTAACTTGAAAAATACTCCTACCAGTCTGAATAAAAGATCACTCTCGATACCCGTTGTCATAGATACCTCGTCAATTCCATCCTTACCCGAAGTAAAGGTTTCAATCTCTTGAAACTCTGAAGAATATATTTTATACCCTGATTCGTCTACTATCGGTTCTCCTATATATATATCCTATAAGTCTGAGGAAACCAACCCATGTTTCCCTTTTCCTCCTCTTCTAGGTTTTTCATCTCCTAACGACCTTTTTCTAGAACTTCCTTCACCACATCCCGAAGTAGTCAAAAGGTCACCACTTCAGTCCCTCGAATTTTTTGAAAATCCCCTCTTTAATTCCCGAAGTTCATCTCCTAGACTTCCAATGGTTGTTGCCGGAGGAGGTGGCACCAGAGGTGGAGGAGCAGGTGGACAAGGACAACATCCCCCAACTAGAATATTTTCCAAGGTAGTGTCCAGATACGCTCCCTTAGTCCTCCCGGCTACCCTTCATAATTTACCCGAAACTTATATGAAAAACTTACCAAAATTCAAGGGGGAAGGAGATTTAAACGCAACCGAACACATAACCTTTTTTTATCAGTTTGTTGATATCCTTGGTATCAAGCACGAAGATGTTTACTCGAGGTTTTTAGTACAAACCTTCGAAGGAAAAGTGAGAACCTAGTTCATAGGACTCCCCGTAGGTTCCATATGGTATAATGATGATCTCGAAAATGCCTTCCTAAGACATTGGGGAGAGAAAAAGGACCATCTCTATTACTTGACTAAATTCGGGGCTCTAAGAAAAAATAATTCTGAATCAGTTTTGGAATTTACTCAGAGGTTCAACAAATTGTATAACAAAATCCCAGTTGAAGTAAAGCCTTCTAAACCTACTGCAAAGATAACTTTTACAGGGGCCTTTGAACCTCACTTTGCCCTCCTCTTGAGAGAAAGAAGATTTTCCACTCTACCAGGGATGCAGAACGATGCCATAGAAATTGAATCTAATATGATGGCATCCGAGAAATTAAATACTAAGGTCGATATGTGAACCAAAGAACCTAGACGTTTCAAAGAACAAGCAGGACCATCTAGATCTAGGAAGTCAGCAGAAGAGAAAATGGATGAGATGGCCAATATAATTAAAGATTTATCAAACAAGATATCAAGGATGGCATTAGATCGGGACAAACCTGATACTTACACTAGGAATCAATTCAAGAGAAACCCTAACCCTCAAATACAACAAAGACAAATAAAAAATGAAGATCAAAAAATCCAAGCTCTGTTTAAAACTCAAAATTTTATGCAGAGGGATGACATGAAAAATTATGAGGAGTTAGAAGAGGATCTAAACAACCTTAGCGATGACGATCCGGAGCCTCATTTAACTAGGTGGGATTATGAAAAGTCTTTAGACCTAGAACCCTTGTTTAATAATGAGCAAAGTATTAACAATCTGGGAGAATATGAATATCAAGGACTCATCGACTCAATAATGGTTGAACTCCAACATAAGTACAATTTAAGGCCCAGAGAAAATCCTACAAATGTTCCACCGAAAAGATTTTATCAAGAAATAAAGCAAATGAGGCAGTTGTTACTAAACCGCTAGTTGAAACACAAGATGCCTGAACAAAAATAGTTGAAACAAGAGCAATGCAAACTAAGAAACCAGATAATATAGAAGCACAAGATCCAACCAGAGAAATCGAAAAAACAACTGGAGGTTTTAGTTTAGAAAATGAACTAAATAAAATTAAAATCCCCATGCCTCTAGTTGAGCTTGCAAAAAATATGATTTATAAAAAGCAAATTGCTAAAATGATAATTTGTTCTTATGTTGAATGTCACGTCAATGTTATTAATCTACAAGATGAAATACCTACGATTATGTTTGGTCCACACATTGAAAATACCAAGGATTCGGTTTCTCCATTCTATATTGCATTAATTGTGCATGATCATTTGCTCCACAATTGCAGGTTAGATTTTGGGGCCTCTCACAATTTAATGCCTAAAATTATCATGGAGAAATTGGGCCTCGAAATTACTAGACCTTATCAACACATGTACTCGTTTGATTCCAGAAAAGTTAAGTGTCTTGGCATGATCAAAGATTTGGTAGTAAATCTTGCACAGATCCCTGTAAAAAGTATCCTTGTGGATGTAGTCGTTGCAGGTGTCCCTGCCAAGTACGGCATGCTTCTATCTAGGTTTTGGGGTGCAAAATTAGGAGGATCACTTCAGCTGGACATGACTTATGCTACAATCCCGATTTTCGGTGGACAATTCACACGATTGTACAGAGAAAATAAAAAAGAAGAAAATAAAAAAGTAGAAAATAAAAAAGTAGAAAACACAAAGAAAAGTGTAAATAGTAGAGAAGGAGTATGGAAAAAAAAAATTGATGGTGCTTCGTACTGCAAAGGAGCAGGGGATGGAGTGTTGTTTATAGCGCCAGGAGATGAGTACATTATCCCCTTTTCATATAGATTACAGTGGGAAATTGATTATACGAATAATGTCTGTGAGTATGAAGCTCTAGTCTTAGGATTAGAGGCTGGAAGAAAGTTAAAAATTGAACATATAATAGTTTATGGTTATGCAGATCTTATTGTGAAATAAATAAAGCAGCAGTTTCAAGCTAAACATCCAAGGCTAAGGTCATACAAAAATTGTGCCTAGGATTTGATAGAGAATTTATTCTCGACCTTTAACATCCACTACATTCCCATAATGGAAAATCAACAGGTAGACTCTTTAGCCAAAGCAGTTGCGACGTTTGTACCACCTACTATCCTAAAACTGAAATATCATATCAAAATGAGACACAGACCTTCGATCCCAAATAATGTTCAGCACTGGAAAGTCTTTGAAGATGACGAACAAATTAAACATTTCCTTGAAATGGTCGACGAGTTCTTTGAGACTCACATAGATCAGGAAAACCAGAACGATCCTATATAGGTCATGCAGGAAGGTGAAGACCCTGAAAAGTTCCAGGATAAGATTGCAAATCACCGAATGCTTGTGCTTAAGAACAATCAAATCCCCAAAGTTTTGATACCCTTAGAGAGATTGTTTGACCAAGATGATATACCCTTAAAATTTACCTTATGACCTCAGCCGAAAGAGGTTGAAGACTGTAATATAGGAACTAAAGAAGATCCTAAACTGGTCAAGATATCTAAATACCTTCCAACCCAAATGAAAAATAAGTACGTCGAGTTGCTTAAATAGTATAAAGACGTCTTTTCGTGGTCCTGTGATGATCTAAAAACTTACGATACCTCTGTAATTGAACATAAGATTCCTTTGAAGCATGGTATCAAACCTTTCAAGCAAAATATTAGATAGATAAATCCTATCCTCCTGTCGGTGATAGAAAGGGAATTCAAGAAGCTTCTCGACGCAAATATTACCATTCCACTCAGGTATTCCGAATGGGTAGCAAATTTGGTACCCGTCAGGAAGAAAAGTGGAGAAATAAGGCTTTGTGTATATTTCAAAAATTTAAACTGATCATCCCTCAAAGACAACTACCCACTGCCAAAAATGGATCATGTCCTAGAAAAAGTAGTTGGAGCTAACAGAATGTCTATGATTGATGGTTTTTCTAGATACAACCAAATTGTTGTCCACGAAGACGACAAAGAAAAGACTGCATTTACCACTCTGTGGGGAAATTTCATGTATGATAAAATGCCATTTGGTTTGATGAACGCAGGGGCTACTTTCCAAAGAGCGATGGATATATATTTAATCGATGAGAGAGGCAATTTTTTTGTTATTTACTTAGATGATCTAACAGTCTTCTCTAATTTTGATGCAGAACATCTGGTTCATCTCAAACAAACCTTCGAGAAATGAAAAAAAATTGATTTGTCTCTTAACCCTAAGAAGTCACATTTTTCTATACAAGAAGGAAAGCTTCTGGGTCATATAGTTTCGAAGGACGGAATCAAGGTCGACTCTAAGCGATTCGAGGCTATTGATACGATAACATTCCTAGAAATATGAAAGAAATCTAGTCTTTTTTAGGGAAGATAATTTTTTTGAGAATATTTATCCCTAACTTCGTTGAAATTTTCAAACTTATTACAGATATGTTGAAGAAAGATAGTGAAATGAAATGGACCACCGAAGCTAAAACATCATTCAAACGAGTTAAGAAAGTTATAATCGAAGCACCAGTTTTATCCAGTCCAGACTATACTAAGGAATTCTTGATCTTCTCTTTTGCGTCTGAACATACTATCGCAGCGATGCTCCTGCAAAAGAACGAAGAAGGTTTCAGGCAACCGATAGCCTTTTTCCGTAAAAGTATTAGGGATGCTGAATTAAAATATGATATACTGGAAAAACAAGATTACGCAATGGTGAAATCTCTCAAAGATTTCGGGACATATCTATTGCATTCCAAAATAATCGCTTATGTGCCAACAAGCGCTATCAAAGATATCTTGGTACAACCAAATAGTGATGGTAATAGAGGTCGGTGGTTTTCTAAAATTCAGGAGTTCAATCTAGAAGTAAAACCGACCAAGCTAGTCAAAGTTCAGGGCCTGGCGAAATTGTTAGCACAATCAAATTTCAGGGCACTCGGGATAAACCACCTAGAATCACATGGATATATCCTAGATATAGAGGAACTTAATGATGAAACCCCTATAGTCCATATCGAAGATACATTTTATTCCTCTGCTTCGTATTGCGATATTGTCTCATACCTCCTTACCCTTCAGTGCCTGAGTGACATGACTCCATCCAAAGCGAGAAATTTGAAGCTACGCGTAGTTAAATATTGTATTATTGACGGCCAATTGTACTGGAAGGATCCTCTAGGTTTCTTGTTATGTTGTTTAACAGAACCTAAAACAGAGAATGTCATAAATGAATTTCACGAAGGAGGATGTGGAGGACATCATGCCTGGAGGGAAATGGCCTACAAGATTTTAAGAGCTAGATAGTATTGGCCAAAGCTATTTACTGATGTGAATGCCAAGGTCAGAGCCTGCAACCCTTGCCAATTGTTCTTTGGTAAGAAAAAGCTCATTTCACTACCTTTAATCCCAGTCAAAGTAGAATCTCATTTTCAATAGTGGGGTCTGGACTTCATCGGAGAAATCCATCCGTAGTCAAGCGCCCAACATAAATGGATTTTAACTGCTATTGATTACTTCACGAAATAGGTAGAGGCTATTCCAACTTGAAATGATATTGATTCGGTAGTAATAAACTTCTTGGAAGAGAACATCCTATCAATATTTGGTTACCCTTGAAAAATAGTCACGGACAATGCCCAAGCTTTCAAATCTATGGAAATGGTAATTTTTTGCCAAAAATGTAACATTGTGCTAGGACATTCTACAGCCTACTATCCTCAAGGGAATGGGTTGGTTGAATCATCCAACAAGAGCCTGATGAATGTAATAAAAAAGTGTTGATGAAAAATAAGAAGGCTTCGCACATTCACCTGAAGTACGCCTTATGGGTGAACCGAATCGGCACCAAGAAATAAATAGGTATGTCCCCTTTTTAAATGGTTTATGGTACTGACGTTGTCCTTCCTATCAATCTCTCTCTTCCTGTGATGAAGTTGTGGAAAGACGCAAAAGAAGATCCAAATGATGTTACAAGGAGGATAAACCAAATAATCGAAGTCCAGTAAAACAGGGCCGAAGTAGATGACAAACATCCAAAGTACCAAGATAACATGAAAGCCATCTTCGATAAAAAATATAAAGACAGGGAGTTTCTTCCTGGTGATCTAGTTTTAAAATAGGATGCTAGAAAAGAGGATGTGGGAAAACGTGGCAAGTTCGATCACCTCTGGTTCGTACCATTCAGGATTGTAGCTGCTGAGGAGAGAAATTATTTCTTACTGGAAAACCTCAATGAAAAAAATCTTGACGCTCCTATTAACGGGTGTTACCTAAAACATTTCAAGCAATAATCATATTCCAAATTCGCATTGTATATATCGGTTTGGTTTTCTGTTTCAACTTGAAACTTTTATATTTCTTTTGTAAATTATCCTAATTTTACTTTTCCTTGTAAATAAACCAAGTCTTATTTGATATTATAAAAGAAAAATATAAAATATATGTATTGCATGTCATCTCCATTCTGTGAAATTTTCTGACATTTCCCATTTTGTTCCCATGTAGAATACCTGTCATCGGTTGAGAGATAAGGATGCATAGAAATCTAACACTCAATTTTCAAAACATTTGCTTCCTCTCAAAACAGGTGATGAATTAATAATTGGTTTGATTGAAAATATAAATGAAATCCGAGGTATGAACTCCTATACTTATTGTTCAAGCTAAAATTCTAAGGAAATCTTATCGAATATAAACGAGGTTCTACTCGTGTAATTATAGTCACCTGATCAAAGATCAGAAAACTATAAATCTGCAGATTAATTTTAAAGCCTTATCTGAATCAAATGAAAATAAAACAAAAATGAAATAAAAAGAAAAGAAAATAGGAATAAAAATGGCTTAAAAAAGAGAAGCTTGATAACCAAGAAGTGAACTTGTGTGGAAATGAGATTCTTTTACGTCAGACCCTCCGAGTCCTCGTTATGTGTTTCTTTGCTTATACCCAGGCTTTTATTAACTTCTGAATTTTGATACCCTTCCCTGGTCTTCATAGAAAGAAAGGGTTTCACCTTGACTCTGAAAACTTAGAAACATACCTTCAAAGCGACATTAGGAAAAAATCTTTATGATTCCTATGATTTTAACTAAAAGAAAGTATGTCTAGGCTAATCCATTTAAATTTATCTCTTCTAATAGATTTTAACTGATTAATTCGCTCAAGGCCAATCCCTAGAAAATAAATATTCCCCATAAAATCTTCCCTATAGGAAAATATGTATTGAAGATCGGGAGAGATTTAGTTCAGAGTACAATCAAAAATTGTTGATAGACCTTCACTGTCAAATTTTAAGAAGATATCATCCCTTGTATGATACAAACACATTGATTGCCCCCACTTCAAAAATATTAAAATATAAGACAAATGGTGAAAGGAAATTCATAATTTTATTGCCCCCATTTTGTCCAAAAAGAGGTGATGAAAGGAAATTCATGTAATGATTTCCCTCGTCTTAGCAAAATGTGAATTGAAGTGGTGAAAGGAAATTCAATGGGAGATGTAGATAACTTCACTGGGGTACTGAACAGGCTCGCTGGTAGTGAAGCAATATCTATGATATCTGTAAGGTTGTCATACACATATATAACATGCTCTGCTATCTAGTTCTCTTTCTGTTAATATTTACATTCTAAACCAACAAGGGATTCCCTAAATAAATTGTTGAATTTACCTAACCTTGATGTGAAACGAAATCGACCAAAGTATAATATTTCAGTTAAAGTTGTTTTGATTATCCTAAGCAAATCCAAACTCAATTTTAGGAAAGGAAATTATTAATAGCCTAACTTGAGATCAATGATTAGGTGTGTTTTGAAGGTTTTCTGAGTTTCGATTGAACTTCATTTTTTCTCTATATGATTAAATACCAAAAGTGTTTCCCAGAAATGCAATAATGACTCCATTTACTAAATAAAGGCACTTGGTCTACTATTCTCCCGCGCCTCACAAGGAAACGCGATCCCCAGATGGAGCCTATGTTGGAACACATATAATCCTAAACTTTGAGCTTTACATTCTCCACTTCATGAAAATATAATCTTTCCCAAAGTGGTAACTTAGAAAATAACTTTCAAAATTCAAATCAAATTCATTTCTGGTTAATTGGAAATATGGCACGCATAAGATCCGTCGTTGACGAAGTTTTTTTCGTTTGATCGAATGATCATAATTTCTTCGGAGTTTTGGAGCCGCCTATTTGTTAAAGACGTAAATCACTAAAGGTCACTCTAGAGCTTCACGCTTCGGGCGTCTTGATAAGTCTTAACGATAAAAGTCATGAAACCTGAAGATGTTCGTTCATCACTTTTCATAAACCTTTAAAGAACACGAGTCATAGTACACGTGTATCTTTTGAGTCTTCCCTGGGTTGACGTGTGGCACCCATTTCTGACATTTTCGTTTGAATATTCATACGATTCTAAGTAACACGTGGCACCTCCTTGTTCTCGACACGTCATCTAGAATGATATCATCTTCAACATGTCACTACGGGAGATGCCCCTTCGTAAATATAACAAAGAACTAATTCACAAATCATCGAAGCACCAAAATCCCAAAGTATTAAACTTTAATTAATTAAGTTAATCATGGTCAAGAGATAATTAATAATTTTTCACTTCGGGTTTCGGATGTTTAACCTTCTTTGTATCCTAAAATCTCCGAAGTCCGAATCTCTGGAACACTTAAAGTTAAATATGATTAATTAAGTCTTAAAATTTATCACTGGATAAGTAATAACTTCGCGGTTTTGGGTTTCGGGGATTTTTTATCGAGCTACATTCAAATTTCTTGAAGTCCAAACTCTCGAAACACTTGGAATTAACACACCTTGTTAAACATGATTAATTAATATTTTAAAAGAGATTATCTCGTGATTAACCTTTCGCAGATTCGCAATTCCGGAAATTTCAACTTTGTTTCATCCAAAACTCTCGAACATGAACCGCCGAATATTAATGGCATTTATGACTAATTAACAGTAATGATTCAAACGTAGAGTGTGGATCGCCAGGTAGATATTTCCATTAAATTTAATAAATTTTTCGTCAGTAAAACTATACTCGAATCAATGCATCTGATGTGAATAAAAATACTTCGATTTTGAATTTCATTTTCACCTTTCGCAAAGTAGCAAGTTTTATCTGATTGAGAAGCCCACGCAATTCCTCTGCAACAAGTAAACTTGTTATGTTCTCTCGATATCATGGCACCACAGAAGATGATGAAGAAGATTGATGCAACTGGTGAAGGTTCAAATCTGAATGCAGACGTTCTGTCAAACACTATGCCATGACCTATAGACTCTATTAAATCTTGGACACAGGTGTTTGAGATTTTGGAACATGAGATTATAAATTGCCTAGAAGATTCTGGCAAGGAAGTAGATGACAGTCAAGAAGCTAAACTCGGGTATATAGCTCAATTAGAGCTACACAAGGTAGTTGCATGGTCGAGACTCATGTCGGACGTCCAAACCAAGAGCATCACCAACCACCAGAAATTTGTCGTTGGATCGTTCTGACCAAAACACCTCCAAGTAATGTATAAGCTACCTCTCGAGCCTAAATATACTTACAATACTGCATTTATGTTAGATTTCGAGCAACGGGAATGCATACAATATGACAAGAGTTATCTCGATATAATCAAGTCATGGTGGGGGCACTCAAAGAGGTTCAAGGCCGACGCTCATGGCATGTACACCACAGTGTCGTTGGACACTCACATTATTTGTGTAGCTATGATTCTCTGTAGACTGTTTAGGAAGAAGAGTCCTACTCATTTCCCGGTGGAGTGGGTATCAATTATGCATGAGGTGGCCGAGGTCTACACATTTAATTGGGCCAAAATTTTATCAGACAACTTGGCCAAAGAAATCATTGAGTACAAATTGGCTAAATCAAAGGGGCAGCCCACCCCTTTCTATATGTTCGTGTATATCATGGATGTTATCTGCTTCATAACCCCTTTCCCACTGCTTAATTGGAGTTGGACCCTGACCAATGGAGAACCTATCAACTTTTACCATTCCAAGTTGTGGGGGTAAAAGGCCAAAGATTTATTCTACGAAATCTGCCATAATGTAGTAGTTCCCATCCATATAGCTTTATATGGTTGCCCACCCCCTCGAATTTCAGACAAAATCATGGGGAATATGGGCAAACTAGCAGATTGGTTCATTGAAGAAAACTTCTCTTATATCAGGGTTTTCAAATGCTCAGTCCCTCCCCATGTTCTCCCGATATTTTTACCATATTGACTAGTATGTTGAGAAGTAGCTTATCAAATAGTGACAGGGGGAATCAGCAAGGATCTGAAAGAATCCAAGAAAAAGGTATGGCCTACCTTCCCTCTCCAGGTTGATATGTTTTCACTATTAGACTTCAGTCATTCCAAATTGGAGGTTGCAGCTTTGGAGGATTTCAAATTGGTTGACATTGAATTTAAAAGGCATGAACCACACAAAATCATGGAAAACCACCTGCCCAATACAACATGAAGATATATGTGCATGAAAACTCCCCACATGATTAAATATTCAAGGGATTCAGGTCTTATGAGGAGGTACTGAACAGATTCCAAACCTTGTCCCTAGATCAATAGGCTGGCTTCCTCAATTTCCAAAGGCACAGACGAAACAGCTTGTCGAAAGTACTACAGGGAGAATCGGTAGCCACTTCGCATGCACAGGAATTTGTACCTCCAGGTTTTGAACCAGGGAACTCTGGTAAAAAGGATATTGAGGAATCCCCAAAGAGCTCTGAAGTTTTGAATCAAGAATTGGAAGCTTCATTATCAAGTCCACTAGGCCATCAGGCAACGGCTCAGCTCGAAGCCTTCCTAAAGCAAGGGCAGGATACATCTCCTTTGACACCAGCCACATCTATTATCAATACTGTAGAGAAACAACCTCCTATGGAGATCGGTATTCCTATTACTTTATTGACACCTTTGCAGTATAGTTTCGGAAATCCTAGTTCAGAAGTCATTTTTGTAGGTGATCTCACCCCAATTTTGCTCGAAGAGATGCCTCCTTCGGACTTCTTCTTCAGCAAGAAATAGAGGGCCATCGTCAAACGAGAAACACAGTAGAAGGATTGGGTAATAACCAAAAGGAAAAGGATTTTATATGACGGAAATAATCGCGACGATTCAGAATTTGCGAAGGAAGTTGCAGGTTCATTGGGCGCCTTTGCCACCGCAAATCAATGGTCAGTGGAAAATTTGGCAGAGAAACTAAGACAGAAAAACTTATTGGTGGGGCAGTTGCAAGATCAAATATTGGCCATGGAACAGAATGTAAAGAATAAGATGATTTGGGACTTTGAACAAATCAGAGCTTATGACTGGCATCAAATCCAACAACTGCAGGCTAACCTTGAGGAGCTCCATCGAAATTCACAGGCCAATAAAGGATTGGTCACTCAACAATATGAGTTAATAAAGAAATCACAAGCCACGTTATACTTGAATGAAGGTACATGAGTAGAGATATCATCTTTTTAGACTCAAGCACTAGAGGTAAACGAAAAACTAGAAATGGCCTAGCAAGATCTTTTCATGAAGGTCGATGCCATCCAGAAATGCTACCAGACAGTAGACCTTGCTCTAAAAGATATATATATTAAAGAAGGAGAAGCTCGCTCAGCCTGAGCTAAGTTTCAAGAGGCCATCATATTGGCACATAAATATAATGCCCCTGATTTTCCTTGGATTTCCCCCTCTGAACAAATAAGAGGTGATCTAGCCCTGAAGGTGTGGGAAATGAATTTAGTAGAGAGCAAGAGATTAGCCAGGGAGGTGAAAGATGCTTGTCAAGAATCGTTATCATACTTAGACCAAAAAATGATTGATTTTGAGGCAAGCAGTATCGTGGAGGCCCTAAGGCAAATCGATATTGCAATGAACCAGCATAATTCTAGAAAGAACAAAGAATAAACTCAGGCATCCATTCAGGAAATGAACCAGATTGACCTCCTTAAGATTAATAAGTGGCTAGTGAACCAAATTTTACAGTCCCAAGCCATAACTCAGGAGGTAAAAAGGATACAAGGGAAGCTACCTCAAGTAGAAAGGAAATTATACACCTTTGAGGTAAATGAAACTATTGAGCCATCTAGGTTGGTGGTAGATTTTTTAAATAGATGCAACCAATGCATCAAGCATGGAAAAGAAAACACAGTGGGAAGCAAGTAAGAAAGTGTCATGTTGCATTATTGAATATAGCTTAAGGGACAAATGTCAACAAAGCTACAATGACCAGGACGTTGTGCCAAATTATCAAGAAGATCAGACGACAGATGTTTCTAGCCTAAAGGAATGAGGAAAGGAAGTGTTTCTTCTAGCAGAGGAAGAGATAGAAGAGATTGCCAATGAACCTCATCATTATTTATGCATTGTTTTCTTATTTCAAATATTTGATATTTTTTTAATTATAAGAAGTCCAACTGTTTTGAGTTGTGACAGTTTTTTATAAATACATAGATCGAATATCTATTCAGTGTTGTGTATTGCCGGATGAAACAGAGAAAATTCTCCTTATTGATTATTAATGCAAGTGCAGATAGAGATTCCAAATTTTGTTTAGTTTGTGTTATGTGTTTCTTTTGTATTTCCATTTCTCAACATTTCCTTATGCAATTCCTTGATAAATGTTTGATAGCAATTTAGTATCACAACTACTGTAATCGTATCATATCAATAATTTGTTAAGCTAGGAGTTTTTCCTCTATATTTACTGTGATTAAAAACAAGACCTGTAAGTTGTGTGAATCATTGTACTTTATACTTTATTCAAGGATGCGCTATCTATTTTCTTCTACTGCAACATGGTGATATTCTTCAGCAATTGATGGCTTGCTTTGTTTAACAGTTTTGTAATTTTCTCTCACACTATTCGCTTATTACAATTTTAACTCAGACATGAAATACGGCCTCTATTCTTCCATACTGTTAATTTCATTTAAGGGTATTTTCTCATACAACTAAAGGTAGAAAAAGCACTCGTTAAAAACATTCTCTTTAAACTTTCTTGATGCCTGACATCACTCTTTGAGCCTTAAGTTTAATCTCAGGAACAACACTCTCCTTTTTTAGTATTAATACAAGTGTAGACAGAGATTCTAATTTTCGTTCAATTTGAGTTGTGTGTTTCTCCTGTATTTCCATACCTCTAAATTTCCTTATGCAATTCCTTGATAAGCGATTGATTGCAATTTAGTATCACAACTACTATAATCATTGTTATCGCTCCAGGAAACTCTCCTAGGCTGTAAGTCAGAGATGTCTGGTAACTTAATCTTTTTGGAAAATATTTTCTCAATAATAAGTGTGGGTTTGGATCAAGATGAATATCCTAATATCTGAATTGTATCTTCAAGACAGTCTTAACTATATGCATGCAACACAAGGCCTTCAAGAGCTATTGTCAGATAGGTTTGTATAACAAAGGGATAAGAAAACTAATCAGTTAACCAGAACATACATAAAAACATATATATGATGGGTCAACAAACTAGCCAAAGATGCTTGTGATTCTTGCTTAACAATCAAAAGTAAGATGACAGTTACCATAGGATCATTAAACAAAGACAAAAGAACTAATTCCACTCATAGACAAAGATGAAAGAAGGTATGACAGTAACAAATGAAAGAAGATTGCAGGCTGATATATTTCAGAATATGTCTTTCATACAATAACAGTAAGATGTAGAACTCAAAATCGAACCTTTAGTTCCTATTCTACCTTTAGCTTTATAGCTTTACAATGCAGTTTTGAGATCCTAAAAGCATGGATCAAATATGCTAAAGATAGAAAGTCAAAATTCAGTTTGCAAAAGATATGGAATGATCCCCAAAATGAGGTCAATCCCAGATTTCATGGTCTTCATATCTTGTAGAGTCATTGTGTAGTGCAGAATAGCCTTCCAAGGCTGAGTGATGACTCTTACAATTCGAATTTGTTGAGATGTGCAAAAAATCCAATCTGTTTCCACCAAAATAGGTGCCAAAATCAACTTGGTTACCCTTTCTAATCCTTATGTACCAAAAATGGATCTTGAAACTGAATATATAATTCATCATCCATCCATCATGAGTGTTTTCAAATGATTTGGATCAGAAAAACCTCGATCTGTGCAAAAATTCGATCATTCTAGCAGTGACAGGCTTTCGGTGGTTAACATAGAAGACTTCTGGTGATTTAACTACTGAAAGATCTGCTTTCGATGGTTAATGAACAGTCGTCATGTTCGCCTAAACCATCGAAAGTCTGGTCTTCAAAATTACAAAATGCAAAAAGCCTTCAATATTTTACTCTTCTGGTCAAAGTTTTGATGCCTCAATAAGAACCTTGGTGGCCATAATCTCTTTCATCATGTGTTGATGGCATCTACTCTGTAAGACACTGCATTTCATTTTGTAAGAGTTCTACAGTGCCTGCTTTTTCAACATCTTCTCATAACAGGGGATTTTGTTTTCTTTAAATTTTCCTCCAGTTTGCAGAGATGATAGTTGCTTCCCTGGAACCTTCAAAAACTATAAAACCAGTGTGAGAGTTGAGTGGATGTTTCACATATATCTTGCTTCTAAAAATCTGATGAAAGAAGTTTTGTCAACTTTCACGATTTGCATCTTTATCTGAATTCAATCAAAACTTCTTATTACAATGAAACAGAATGTCCATGTCTCTGCTTTAGCAAAGCCATTCATAGTTAGATAAACACATTTGCATGCCCCAGCTGTCATTTTCTCAACGAAGACCTGTCAACAACTACCATTACCTTAATGAGATGTTCAAACTTATGAAAATGCCTTATACAAACCCTGGATTTGAACTATGCAAGATGAAGTCTCGGGTCTTTAGTTCTATCATTGCTTCTTGTCATTTTTAGCAAAAGAGCTCCATGTACACCAATAGGCGCAAGCATCCCAACAGAAGAAACCAAGCTCCTGAATGTGAGCTATGGGAAGTGAATCTGCCACATCAAGCTTTAAAATGGCTGGTCGAAACTTGAATGGCCATCTGCGAGCAATTTTAACCATTGGAAATTGTGTTGTTGTAATACAGGCCATCAATGATGTTGCCTTGTTCTATAATTGTGCCTCTGTTCATGATTCTTCCTCATCTTTTTCACCACATCTCCAAGTGTAACCTGCATTCTAATACACATGGTGCTTGAATAGCTCATTCATGAGTTTTGAGATGACTAGCTTTTTCACCACTAGGCACAGTTTCTTGGGAAAATGATTCTCCTTCTGCATCATCCTCGATATCTGAAATTGTGCCATCGTTACTATCTGCCTTCCCAAAAACAAACTTTTCTAAATCATCCTGATTTTGTTCTGTGAATCCACTTGTTGCAAGTGCCTTATCCAAGGAACCATCTGATTTAGCAATTGCTTCAAAGCATGGCCTCCTATCATCATCTGAATCTGAATCTGATTCTTCTAACAGGTTCGCCCCCTCAGCAGCAGAGGAAAACCTCTTTTCAAAGAACTTGAATATACAGTCAACATCTCGATCAAAATACATTTGTGCATTGCGATGAGAGACAGAAACCATTTGTGGAAAGTCAATCATTGTGATAGTTTCCTCATCATCAATCATAATATTGAACTCATTGAAATCACAGTGAATGAGACCATGTTCTGCCAATTGAACAATTAGGCCAATTATAGTATTAAATATTTGTTTTGGATGTTGCAGCTGCTTAACTTGGACCAAGGATAACCCGGAACAAGAGACATCAGAACACAATGTCGATTACAGTCTACTACACTAGGAACTGGAAAACCGTGTTCTTCAAGGGCCTTCATAAAGGCAAATTCTTTAAGAGCAGCAAGTCTTGATAGGTAGAGCCAATTATAGTTGTTTCGATGTCTCAAATAGTCACGCTTAGATTTAACAGCTCTAAATGATGTCCGACCCAATCTATGCAATTTCATTGCCAATGTTCTACCATCCTCTATGGCAACCTCGAAAATATCTGATTCTTTCCCAACACCTATTCGGAAACCTGCAATGTGCATCTATTTGGCCTATGTTCGTGGCTTTCCTCTTGGTAGATGCCTTTTGACTTGTCAAACGTTCTGACAACCAATGCTAAGTGGACCACTGGACGACTATATATGCATTATCTACTTGCAAATCGTGGATTTGACAACCGTCTATTTAATATTCATTAATACCTGTTCAGAGATCGGATTCCTCATGTATTTGATTTTTAAATCCTTTCTCCTTTACTTTTGTGCTGACGTATAAATAACCGGTGAGACCAATGGAGTATGGAGTATAGCACTCAGTGTTCTATTATCTACACATGTCATATTTCTGTCAAATGCTCACAACCCTAGCTTATTCTCAGGGCACCTGTGTATTGTCCCTGATCATGGCGCCTTGAGCGATCTTATGCATCCAATTAAATACACTAAACAACTGCAATCTTTTGGAATATTAGTTATTCGAACCAAATGAGTAGTGTATGTAGCTTAGCACTTGCACTTGGGCATTGGTGTTAGAGATGGGCTTTGCAAAATTTAGTTTTAAAAACCATGAGACCCGAGAATCTAGGTTTGATTTGATTTGAAATAAGACTTATACTTGGGCATAAGAATCGGGCATGTAGATTAATGTGATATGGATTAGGTTTTAAGACCACTTAAAGCACTCACATTTCATAACAAAACTGCATATTGGCATATATACAGCTAGGTTTATGAACTAGGTAATATTTATTGTATCTTTGTATTGCAGGTCAAGAGGGCATAGCCAAAGAATGCTGAGGAAAAGTAATCAATGAAGGTTGGACAAGACTTGATAGAGGATTTGTGGGGTTAATACTATCAAAGGAGACTTTGAGATGGGAAAATCTAGCACAAATTGAATAAAAACGTTCAAAATCTAACAATACATTTTGAGCGCTAACAATCACATTATATCACCAATTCATCAAGTAAGTAGTTTTTCCTCTGTATTTACTATAAGTAAAGCACGACCTGCAAGCTATTTGAATTATTGCATTTCATATCTTGTTCAAGGGTGAACTCTCTACTTTTCTTCCACTGCAAACAAGGTGACATTCATCTGCAATTGATGCCTCTCTTTGTTTAACAGTTCTGTAAGTTTCATTCACTCCATTTGATATTAAAATTGTGAGTCAGACAATGGAATACAGCCTTAGTCCTATCCTATTATTAATTTCATTTAAGGATCATTTCCGATATAACTAGAGGTAGGAAAATCACTCTTTAAAACATTCTTTTTAAACATTCTTGATGTCTAACTTTATTCTTTGAGCCTTAGAATCAATCTTAGGAACAACATCTTTTTGGCGTTGTTCCCAGCGACAGAGTAACGAAGATATTTTTCCTTGGGAGAACAACAAAGTAAGACTTTAATCATTGATGGTGAACAAAGATTGAATACGTGAAAAGGTTCATTTTTCACCTGGCGACTCCTTGGTTCGAAGACTCCACATGATTCACTAGCGACTCCATTGGTTTCAAAATGTCAAGTTCTTTCGATGCTCGGATTGTTGTGAGGATTGATCCTTTGGACTTTACAATTTTTTTTGGTTTTCCAAACGTTGTTCCTGATATTAAAGAATGGGGAGATCATCTTCCTAGTTTTAGAGAAGATAAAAATGATAATCCTGCTCAGCATTTGTTTGAAATTCATAAGCTCATGCATCAACTAGATATGCATCATGAAGATGTTTTGATGAAACTGTTCATGTTTATTATGGGAGGGGATGCTCGACTTTGGTACAAATCTCTACTCCCTTCCAGCATTTCATCATTAAAAGAATCACATGTAGCTTTTCATAAATATTGCAAAAGAATGTATTCATCAGAGTTCCTTTTTGAAGACTGTTGCAATTTAGATTTCATTGAACAAGATTGTAAAGATAATCAATTTGTTGATAAAAAATCAGAACATGATAGCAATTGTGGTCAATTATATGAAGAAGACTTTGAAGTAAATCAAGAAGATATTTCTTGCAACAGTAAGAATGAAGACGACATAATTGCAAGTAAAACTGAAGAAATCCTTACAAACCCTCCAGTCCTTCAAGCTAATCAAAGACAAGATGATGAATCTTTTGTTGATCTAGATCTTTGTGAAGGCCAATGGCTTATTGAAGACCATAAGCGGTCAGCTCTTGGAAAAGATGATTTTGGTAATGATACTGACAATGGCAACGATACTCTAAGTGCATTTGTCATTGTACCAAATGTTCATAGTAATTACTTTCATGATCAAACTATTGTTCTAAATTCTTATTTTGATCAAGTTGTTATTATTCAGTCATCATTACTAGATCATCAAGAAATGGAAGTTTTTGAAAGTCAAAATTCATAAATTTTATATAATCATCCTATTTACGATGAGTATCCAGACGATGAAGAAGAGCAGATTTATTTCCCAACATGCATGGAAACCTACAATAGTTCTCCTTTGTTTGATAACTATGATGAATGCAATTTTGAAGTTCATAAGCAGCAAATTATTTCTCTTCTTCAGAGAGTTCACTTAAGCAGGAAAATTATCAGTTGCACTATAAAAGCAATCAGCATGTGTATGACAGTGATGAAGAAGATTCTTGGACATGCGATGAAGGAGATAAGGAGGGGCTACTGGAGCAGTTGTTCTCTTCTTCTTGTTTAGAAACTATTGAGCAACAGAATGGTGAGCCTCAATATGACATTCTCGAGCCAGGAAAAGAAAAGATCAATAGTGGAGAAAGTGTGCAAAGGCTTTTCATGCAGCTAGGCTAGCAAGAAGAGGTATCGCTTGATTCTGAAAATTATTTATCTTTCCATGATCCAATGGTTTTTTGGTTGGAGTATTTCCTTCAAGAGGTCCAAAATGTTGCCTCATTTTGTGTACAACCAAACTTCAGTAGTAAGTGCAAGATACATATTCATTCTTTGCTGCAAAAGAAATAATATTTTTCATTCCTTCATTCATCATAAAACAAGGTATGTTGCAATCTACTATTTGCATCTCCATTGGAAATTTCATATTACTTGTTCAATGGAATTTCACATGATTAGTGTAGGTCCAATGCACATAAATAAGTTGTCCAAATCAATATTATTTTTCATCATTCTAGTTCAACGTTTTATTTTAGTTCAGTAGTTCGGTTCTCAGTCTGGTATCCAGTATGGTTCAATTTTTAGGCATTATGACTCCATAGCCCAATGACAGGGTTCATAGTTTAACATGCTTAATTTCAGGTTTCATAGGGATGAAAGCATGTGGTCTATTGTTCTTGGTGTTTTGCAGAGTAGATCTTGTTGAACAGGAGATGAGGCTCAAGGAAAACTCGACACTCACATTTTCATCTTTTTAATTTCTCTAAAAGTAGGTGATAAATAAATAATATTCCCTCTTAAATTTTCAAAAGAAGAATAAGGTATGAGTCCCTACTCCTCTTATAGTCCCAATAAAATTGAAATATTCTTTTTGAAAGGAATGTGACGGGAGTTTTTCTCATGATGATATTGTCACCTGATCAAAGATCAGAAAAGTATAAATATTACAGATTAATTATGAAGCCTTCTCTGAATAAAATGAAAATTCAAATAAAAGAAGAAAGAAAATAAGGATAAAAAAGGGCTTGGAAAGAAGTTTGAAAATCAATAAACAAACTTGTGTCAGAATGAGATTGTTTTGTGTCTGGCCCTCTAAGCCATTGTTTTGTTTTATTTTGTCTATCTCTGAGCTTTATTCTCTTCTGATTTTCGCTACCTTTCCTGGACTACACCTTGACTCCAAAAACTTAAAAACATATCTTTAAAACAAGATTAGACGAAAATATTTATGTTCCTCTGATTTTAACTGAAAGAAAAGTATGTATAGGCTAATCCTGATAACTTTAACTCTTCTATTGGATTTTAAACTGACTAATTCGCTCAAGGTGGATCCCTGAAAATCAAAATCCCTATAAAATCTTCCCTATGGGCGAAGGTGTATTGAAAATTGGAGGAAAATTAATCTCATAGTATACTTAAAAATATATGACCTACCTCCCTTTTAAAAAAAATTAAGCAGATACCATCCCTTGTGTTAGCACTAAGAATCGCCCTCAGATTGTGGGAGGATAAGACCAGAACCCATCAGATTTTTTGTTGGATGTTGGTTTTATATGAGTGGAGGTCAATGGACAAAACTCAATATATGAATGATGTTCAACATGAAACTGGACAAGAAATGCACAGGTAAGTGAGGGCCACATTAAATTCAGTCATTGAATTGAGTTTAAGTGTGAGCAAAGGGAAGACTTAGTGAGAAAGGTGAACAAGACTGCTATGAGCATCAAGATTTAAAGAAGCTTGGAGAAGAAAAACTCATACTCAAGATCACTCTTGAGCACAATCTTCAGACACTAAAATATCTCCAAACAACACAGTCACAACAGTACGGTGATCAAACCTACATCACAATGTAGCTACGACAACTCAATTGGATCCTCCATGCCTGAGCCATTAAGTGTAAGAGGGAGAAAGATAACAAGGGAGTTAACTAAAACTGGTCACGATACCAGTGTAATCAAACCTACATTACAACAGCATAACAACCCTCAACGGGATCCTCCATGCCCAAGTGTTTTAGCATAGGCTTTTACAGAGAGATGAAAAGAAGTTGACTTCTATTAACATGAAAGTCTCAAATTTGATACATAACCAGAGAACAGTTCTGGCATGAAAAAATTACAAAATAGGGAGCTCTGCTCAACCAGTTGACGAACTTAACAAAATATTAAAATTATCTATTTATACTCAGAACAATACGCCACTACCAAGAGTGTGACCTGGTCACTACAATCAAAGCTTTGCGTCAATGATTTCTTCTGTCAAACTGAACGTGCACCCCTCTGTCAGACGTGCGCTCAGATCAGCATGGGTTTTGTAGAAAAATCTACCCACAGGGGTACCACGGGCTGACGGTTCAGTCCCCACGGCCGAGCCTTCCATGCCTTCCATTTATGGAGTGAGCCAAGGTTTCAACCACCAGTTCCATTTTCATTGACTACCTTTTCTCGGGACTGAAATGTGGCTTAATTCCCAAGGGACAGCCACATGCTTCTCTCATATAGGATGTTATATAAACACGTGATTCTGGGGCAGCTCAAAGGTGGTTTGGGTTCACACCGCTTTTGAGCCTGCAATCCATCACCTTTCACCACGTATCACTTTTGACTTACCATGGTTTCAATTGTGGGACTACTCAAGACAATTATCAACCAAGCATGTTGCATCCCCACAATGAACTGTGGCCGTAGATCTGGTCTCGATCTGAGATATGGGCGCACCTGCTAGATTTAGCGCTACTACCAAGATTAACCACCCGCCAACTTTAGAATCCGCCAAACTGTGCCCTGGGGGAGGGGGGCGCTACTTCTGTCGTTGAACAATAATACCTCCTGGAGTATGATCTGACGTGGAGGTTTGATGTCATCATGTTGGTGCATCATGAAAGAGAAGTGACACGTGTCACTAAGAAAGAAGCGAATAATATGCCCACGGCTGCCTGGACTGAGTGCCACGTGTCATTTATGGATAGGTGCCAGGTGTCACAACCAATGCATATGCCACACGTCTAGATTGATCATTGCCACGCACTCTCTTAAATCGATGACAAAGATCTCCTTCGGGTCTCCGGGCTCCAGGAGCTCAAACTTATTTTTTCCTTGAAGCAAAACATCTGGAGTTAAGGATCTGACGACGTGTGGCCTCCAGAGATTGACGACTGAGATCCCTTCATGGCTCCGGGCTTCGGACTTCTCAATAGTCAAACTTTATTTGCCCCAAGCAAATTTGTCGGAGCTAGGGATCTGACAACGCGTGGCCCCTAGATTTGGATGGTCGAGATCCACTTCAGGTCTCCGGGCTGTAGGAAAATCAAAACTCAAATCTTGTTTAACTTCTGTGATTTTACCCGGAGTTGTCAATCTGTTGATGTGCATCCTCTTCAATCAACGGTTCTGCTCCTGCTTCAGTACTTTGACCCCTTCAACCATATCAATGGCCCTTCTACTCCCTTCTTGATCAACGATCGAGATCTCCTTCAGATCTTCGGGAATTTCCCCCTTTGCTTTCCTTCGGAGCTCTAGATCTGGCACTGTGTGGCTCCTAGATTTGAACGGCTGAGATCCACTTCGGGTCTACGGACTCCGGGAGAATCAAAACACAAATCTCTCTTACCTTCAGCTGCTTTTACCCATAGCTATGAATCTACTAACACGTGGCCCCGCTGATGGATGGTCCAGATTCACTTTAGGCCTTCGGCACTTCTAGCTTCAGGAGTTCAACACTTCGGCACTTCGGGACTTTGGCCACTTCGAGACTTCGAGACTTCGAGACTTTGGCCACTTCGGGAATTCAGGCGCTTCGACCCTTCGGGACTTTTCATGGTGCTATACTTTGTGAAATTTTGAAATCTCAAATACCCAGGGGCTGTTGATTTGGACTGTTCCTAGAATCTCCGCCGTTGAAAGACTAAAATTGCCTTCTGCTCATGCTTCAATCTCAAAATAGACTGTTAAGAAAGTTGCGCTTTGTGTTCATGGTTGTGGCCTGCACGATCAAGAATTTCGACGAATGGATGTGAGCTGAGAAAATAGGGAGACCATTGATTGGAACGCAGGAGGCGGGTGCTCATCCTCAGAGAAAAACAGAGGGGCTTGGGGCCGATATTTATTTCGGTTAAGATATTGAGGGAAACCAGGGCACAAAAACGAAAAAGGGCACACAAAAGACGACTTTACATGTCGAAAGGGGATAAACTTAAGACTTGTCGATTCGAAAAGGATAAAGACAGGGAAAAATTACAAACTTAGGTAGAAACCACAAACCCACAAGACTCGGACAAGTTCATGTGATAACATTTGGCTCCACAAGGGATGGCATGCTCCTTGCAAGCTGCCAAGAATGCACAGTTCCAGTGCCTTAGTTGTTGGGCTATGGAGTCTAGCTCAAAACTCTCGCTGACGTAAACAGAGAAATATGTACACTACTCTATTCAAGAAACGAAAACACACACATGGGCTCTAGAAGGAGCTTATTTGATCTGAAAATAGAAGGCTGACTTGTTATGCTATGCAAGCACCCTCTACCTCATTAAAATAAACTTTACAGGACCTTGCTCCATGTGTTAAAAATATGCAAGATGAATTATGTGTTAAGTTCATGCTTCTTTTAAATGGTTATGTGTGAGGTCTTTGCAAGATTAAATATGTTGTTTTCATACATACAACAGAAAATATAACTTGCAACAAATAATAACTAGCAAACACTCACAACAAGAACAACATGATATAGGAGTTCACCCCTCTCTGGGCTACATCTCCTTGAGCCTCCATCAATGGACTTGGCTCTCTGGGATTATTTTGTCAAAGATTATTTTACAAGATGATCCTCAACTCCAATGGAAATATTGACTGTACCATTGAGATCAGAATACATAAAAACCCTAAAAATGACTAATAAAACTCTGAAAACGGATCATGGCTCATCCGGGCATGACCTCTTCTACATGTGGCCTTAAGCTTCCCTGAGCTTCTCTTTGGAAAAAACACCTGTAAAAGTTTTCAAATGGATCTTAAACCTATCCCAAAGTGTTCAGAGCATAATAATTAGTCAAAAATGATTATTCAATCACAGAAAATAAACATAGGCTCATCTGAGCAAGACCTCAAACAATGAGGGCTTCAAGCTCCCTGGAGCTTCCTGAAACTTCAATGGTTAAAAACCTGAAAAAGAATTCTTCAAATGGATGTCAAAACAATGCCAATGGATTTAGAACGTCCAAAAACCCCTAGCTGGTCTTTTATGGCACCTCATTCGGCCAAAAATGAAGAAGATAGGCCTCCTGCCATTCTCTTCTTTCAAGCTTGTTGTCTCTGGTTCGCCAAAACGCACCTCCTGTACGTTGAACCCAGAACACGCTCCAAAATGCATGCTTAAACCCAGCACCAAACATAACCAAACAATGGATCAAATTGTAGAACAGTTAGGGCACGCCAGCCCCTAACCGCCAAGACCACAGGCACATGGGTCCATGCGACCTCGCGCAAATACAAAAGGGCTGAGTTTCTTTTGAATCAATGATTACATGCCAATTGTCAGGCGCATGTTAAACTGTTTGAAAAACCAATTTCAAAAAACCACGCTCCATGGCAAGTTCATATATATAAATGCATGCGACTGGGGCTGGGGCTAAGCCCCAGCCCGGACGCGCCCCATATAACATTTCAATATAATTTATATGTAATTAAAACCATATTTTAAACAAGGACCACCGTGTGGGATAGTGGTATCCCACACACTACCAAAGCGCTGCCAAAGGGGGAGGTCTAGGGTTCGATACCCACGGACTCCATAAAATTTTGACCAACCATTGCCAAAAACGGGGTGCCACGTGGCACCAAAACACTTGCCAAAATAATGCCACGTGTCATCAAATGATTCATCCAACTGTCAGCCAATCCGAAACTGCCATGTTACCTCTACCACGTTAGCGTACGACCTCTGCCATGTCAACATGTACGGACCTGCCACGTCAGCATCCGTACGGACTGCACAGTCAGCATTTTTTTATACCTGTTTGGCGATTCGAACAGATCGCGATATATCTCTCATCCGATGTCCGTTTGAACCCAAACGAGTTGCGTTGGGTTCATGACGATGAGAGCTACACACTCGTTCATTTTGAGGCAATTCTGAGAACTTCGATTTATGAGCTAAAATTTGACCCCTGGTCCAGATTTTGATCACGCCTTCCCACTGAAAGGCTTTTGGACCCACAAAAGCTTATGATTATCTATCTGAGATTCAATACTCTTCAGCTTTCAAGTTATATCAATTTATTCTACTTGAAAAGTCTTTTTGATAATCACCTGGATACTTTGACATGCCTTGCACTACACCTGACTATGTCCTTCAACCATTGTTCTCTGGCTGCTGCTGACCATCTGTTCTCTTTATGCTTGGAATACTACCAACCTTCCCACTAAGAATCAATTCCCTCTTGTGAACTCTTTGGCGTCAACAATATCCGCTCTACAATGGCTGCAAAAACTTTCCTGCGACATCTTGTCACAAGCCAAGAAAACCATCAATCTTGAAAACAAATTATACA
>SNQJ01S0033315.1:20266-39606 GCA_010110895.2 Picea sitchensis | reverse complement strand
GTAAATGATGCATATCGGTAATTACTGTTATTTGTAATATAAAAGTCATGTTACAGAAAGTAATTCTTTGTTTATGTTAGATGTAAAGTTTATGCGAGCGTGTTGTATGTATATTCTTTAGTTGCATGCAGTCTAAAGGGTAAATTTAGGTGCCATTGCTTAGTTGACTACTGGGTATGCTACTGTATGTTCCGCAGTATGGGAATGAAAGATATTCCCTAGAGTAGCATGTCCCAGCCTGATGGTTAGGAATGTTAGAGACTAGAATTAGAGCATGAGTGGTTGCTCTGGAGTGGCGTACCCCAACCTCAGGTTGGTCGAGGGGGTCGTTACAATTGCGGGACAAAAAGCAGGTTACTTCAAACCGCCCCCTCGTGCCCTCGCCAAATAGAGAAACATAAAGGGACGTTGGAGCAACACTTATCCCCATGTCATCTTATTCATGAGAAGTTACTCTTTCTCGTAACTGTTAGCCATCGCATAATGAGCCAACATTGAGCTACCTGTCACAGTATAATTCCCTCCATATTTTCAACTGATATTCTTTTTCCAATGAACGCATCTGAAGAACATATAGCAATGGAATCAGATGGCGAGGATAGTAAACAAATTATTATGGTGGCCTCAATGGACATGTGTTCCCAACTCAAAGAAAAAAGGAAAATGAGTGTGTCTGAGAGCAGATCAAGAGGCATATGAAAGCACCAGCTCAAACAATATCAGTATGTTGTCGTTTCATTCGAATTACATTCTGTTTTTAGGAGATATTGTAAGAATTCCAACGATTTTTGAGTTGAGACAAATTTGGTATAAATAGATAGATTTTAGATCTATTCAAGGGGAGGCTTCAAGCCCAATGTGCGTTGCTTCTTACCGGGTGTAATAGGGAAAACTCTTTGTTTTGAGTATTAATACAAGTGCAAACAGACATTCTAATTTTCGTTCAGTTTGAGTTGTGTGTTTCTCCTGTATTTCCATACCTCTGAATTTCCTTATGCAATTCCTTGATAAGTGATTGATTGCAATTTAGTATCACAAATACTGTAATCACATTATATCATCAACTCATCAAGTAAACAGTTTTTCCTCTGTATTTACTATAAGTAAAGCATGACCTGCAAGCTATTTGAATTATTACATTTCATATCTTGTTCAAGGGTGCACTCTCTACTTTCCTTCCACTGCAAACAAGGTGAGATTCATCTGCAATTGATGCCTTGCTTTGTTTAACAGTTATGTAAGTTTCATTCACTCCATTTGATATTAAAATTGTGACTCAGACAACGGAATACAGCCTCAATCCTATCCTATTATTAATTTCATTTAAGGATCATTTCTCGTATAACTAAAGGTAGGAAAAGCACTCTTTAAAACATTCTCTTTAAACATTCCTGATGCCTGACATTATTCTTTGAGCCTTAGAATCAATCTCAGGAACAACACAAGCATGGCCTTGATTTATAGGAAAGAAATTGGGAGATCCAAGAGTCCCAGTAGGGACACATATCTAGTTATCTTCATGAATACTAGCTTTAGAATTTTGTCTGTTTCTGAGATGAATATATGAAAGAATCCTTTACAGTGATAACCAATTAAATTCTTGGAATGATTTAGAAGTTTATGAAGTTTTATATTTCTTTGTTGAACATATATGCGGATACTTTTCTAGTTCATGGTTGTTGAAAGGGTGGTGGACCCTTGTATATGTAATTGATAAAAGCATTTTGTGTAGTTTTGCCTCATTTCTAAGACTTAGACCACTCGTTCCTTCAGTTTTTTACCCTACAAGGATAATGGAAATACCCTTTTTGGTATTATGCACATGTAATTTTGTTAATCTCTAATAAAATTACTATATTTTTCCATGGAAAAAAATATTTAACAATAAAGAAATTCATCAAGGTAGATTAGCAAGGTGATCCATCAAGATGGTTCAAAAAATTGGTAAAGCATGGTGATTAAGTTGAGATTTTGCATTTCAAGGTTTTATGATTTTTACACTTACCACATAAAAATTAAATGGTATGTTATTGCATCTCTTTCCTTTTCATTGATAAGTAGTAAAGCATAGAAAAATATACAATAATCACAAATTTGGATCACAAAACAATATTTTAAAGTTTTATAAGTACCTTTAGTATTGTAACCGATGCCCTTTGAATGTTGAAAACATATTTAAAATCCTATTAATATTTTATCCCAATCTTTGTTCCTTTGAAATCTCTTTGGCCCATATCACCTCATTTGATCCAATCCTTTCCTTTTTGATCAGCTGCTAGAAACTAGATTATTTCAGTAAAATTTTGTCAAAATGATGCAAAGACAACTAAATGAAGTTTTATACAAAGTATTGTTAGACATGGATGGGATTTATAAACTTCAAATCTCAATGGGTTGTCAACCAACCCCTTCTTCAAGACCAAGGAAGGGTCAACTGACCCTTCTTGAATCTCATTGGTTTCTCATTGAGAAAAATCCCAAGGCAGAATTCATTGACTCTTCCTCTAGATTGGTATTTTTATTGAGTGGGATCCTAGGGAGGGGTCGATCGACCGCTCCTCTAAATAAGTATTCTAGCTAAGGGGGGCCTTGAAGAAGGGTCAACTGACCCTTATTTAAGCCTAGTATTCTTATTGAGGGGAAGTATGAGGAAGGGCCAAACAACCATTTCTCTATATTAGTATTCTCATCAAGGGGAATCCCATGGAAGGATCAGCTAACCATTCCTTAATATTAATATTCTCATTGAGGGTGAGATTGAAGAAGGAATAAGATAAACTACTTCAATATAACTATTCTAGTCAAAGGAGAGGAAGAGAAAGGGTTGGCCAACCCTTCTTCATGTGTGTAGCTTTCTCGTCGAGGTATAGCAAGGGTGAAGGTCAACTTATCCTTCTTCACACTCGTAGGTTTCTCACTGAGCGAAATTCAAGGGAAGGATCGATCCTTCCTTCCTCTAGATTAATACCATCATCTAAGGGGGACTGACGGGTGCTCAAATTGACATCTTTTTAGCACTCGTCCAATACTTTTTGCTCACCTTTTTCCCATTTCCACTTACATATTCATAACACTTTCCATCCACAATGATGCATTTTTGGTTAAGGTACAAACACTCACACAACATGTCATTTTCAATACTTATTCATATGCATTTTTCAGGAGATTATTACTTTTTGTGCTAACAATGTTTTACAGGAACAACTTGCATAGGCACATTCCCAACACGAGAGATGCAATTCATGTTCAAGTGTAGCTACTGCAACTCTGGTCATTACTGCAACTCTCAATGCTACAACTCCCAGTGTTGCAACTCCCACTACTGCAACTCCTAGTGTTGCAACTCACAGTGTTGTGAATCACGATGTTGCAACTCTCACTAGACCGTTGTTGCAACTCCGCAAATAGCTCACCAGTCAACCATACAGTTGTCACCAGGGAATGACCAGTCAACCAACAACCTCTCTGGAATATGACAAGGGCAATTGGGGTGCCAAAATGGAATGCACAATTCAGCCACCAATTTCTATGGTCGATTTAGTCAACACGCACCCAATTTTTCCCCTCCTTTGGAAACTACAATGTAACAAGATGAGACAGCCTGATTCTTGTGGTTGTCCATCGATTTTCTTAGCTCATTTAGGAAGAAAACAATTTGTATAAATACACCTGATCTCGTTGAGCTAAGGGATGGAGGAAAAATAACAGATAGACAGAGTTGTATTGAGCCACATCTTTTCATTTAATCAAAGTCCTATTTTGTTCCTATTCAATTGATGGTGTGTTGAGCATTTGAGTGTCTACTTCATTCTCAAACCAATACCTCGTCTAAGGAGATAGGGCCCCCTCCTTAGCAAGGTATTGTTTGTGTCTTTTACACTTTGTAGAAGTAGTTATAGCTCCATTTCTATATTCTTATTTATTTCCAACAATCCCTTCATTAACATCTCATTGTTCTCCATTGTTGTAGATTTTGATTGCTAACATTAACATTGCAGGGTAGCGATATTTGATTGATAATCAAGTAGATGTAGTTTCTCTTCCTTATTTATTTCCTACAATTCCTCTATAAAAACATCGTGTTGCAACTTTGTTGTTTTCTCGTTGTTGTAAATCTGTCGTCGCCACTTTATGATGACATTTGTGAACCTTGTTTGTTGATTAGTTGAAGTGTAGTTGTAACATCTTTTATTCATTTTCATTTATTTTCAGCGATTCCTCTATTCAATTTTGTTGTAGCATTAGTATTTCCTTGTTGTGATTCTGGTTGTTGTAACTCATACTGTTGTAACTTGTGTTGTTGCAACCCTTGTTGCTGCAACTCTTGTTGTTGCAACTCTTGTTGCTGCAACTCTCGTTGTTGCAAAACTACATCTAGATTTCTAATTAACAATTGTGTGGTTTGGCAATTGAGATAGCTTATTTTCCTTGTTTACAAGCATAGTGTGGCTTGATAATTATAATTTGAGGTACACGAGCCATAACATAGCTATCACGATAATCAAGATCATTTTAATACTTGGACAAGTCGCCTTTACTTTCCTAAAAGAGTAATTTACTTTTCCGCAAGTGTGATTTACTTTCATGTAAGAGTGATTTACTTTTCCACAAGTGTGATTTACTTTCCTACAAGAGTAATTTACTTTTCCACAAGGGTGATTTACTTTCCTGCAAGAGTGATTTACTTTTCTGCAAGTGGTATTTACTTTCCTGCAAAGAGTGATCTACTTTTCCACAAGTGTGATTTACTTTCTTGCAAGAGTGTCATTTACTTTCTTGTAACTTGTGCTTTCATTTCGGCAAGTGTGGATTTAGCACAGTTTAATTTGTTGACTTGTTAAAGCATTTTGGAATATTTCCCTATGATATTTATTCAAAATTACTACAACTCATTGGAAATTACAGCATTATAATTGCATATATGGTGCACGACGGTTCATAAGTCCAATACGACCTCGGATTGATAATTAAATGCACAACTCTTCAGTTGCTTACTAAATTAATTAGGAAATGATTGAAAAGTCTGTCATTTTTGGCATCGTTGTTAGGGATCTATCAAAAGTGTAGTTTATGTTTTGTTATTGTGTGGATTTTCATTTCAGTAGATTGGGTGATATGATTTATTTTTCAACAATTCGTAGAATGTCTTTCTAATCTTTTCTATGCATAGAGTTAGATATCAACAAGGTAAATTCATTAGTTCATCCAAAAATTCCCAAAAATATAACAGTGCAGGTCAATCTCAAGATGGAAAGGACCACAGTCAACAAAACTATCTATTACCTACATCAAGTTCCATTGTCGAAAGGAGACCTGAAACCTCCGCTCAAGAATCCAAGACTGTACAAGCGTCAATGCACACAGAGCTTCCACTGTCGGAAGATGTGATCAATAAAAAATACCACTACAGAGAATTCATATTTCTTGAAGCACCTTTCGAGAAAAAAGAAATCCCTCGAAGATAAATGGCACACGAAGTTTTCCAGGAGGAAAGCTCTTCTTTCAGATTTCCAATTAGAGGATCAAATGAAGAGACCAAAATGAAGAATATCCATCATTCGGCCTTGCCAAATTTTCATGGTCTATCTAAATAAGATCCTGACACATTCCTCTTTGAATTCTACATACTTTGCAGAAGTTATGATTATGTGTCGAAAATATTTTCCCTGCCACACTCAAGAATGTTGCACTATGTTGGTTCATGGGCCCTTAAAAGGAAAGCACCTACACATTGGACCAAATGACAAAGAAATTACTAGAAAATTACCAATATTATTGTAAGGATAAAGAAAGAAGAGAGGAATTCTCTAGGATGACACAACATAAATACACGAGCCTTGACGATTACATTGAAAGATTCAACTATAATTTGCAAAGGGAAAGGAAAGGAGATTTGGCTTCTGAGACACTATATGTCTTATTCTTGAGAGGAATCTGAGATGGTTGCATTGAACTCCTCAACCTGATGGGTGGAGGAGATGTTTCTCAGTTAGAATACGATATTATCTTGGAACTTTGTTGCAAATATTCCAGGGGTACTTCAAAAAAGGAAAAGGATCAATAGATATATTAACAAGGATTGGCAAGAATGTTGGAGGTGGAGTGATCCAAAATTGGATTCAGGAGCTTGACGGGGCTTAGAAAGGCCTAAAAGTCAAATTTCTAGGAATGGATTCAAAACGGACGTGTGTGTAGGCCTCGTCGATACGAACCCAACGCAACTTGAATGGGCTCAAACGGACGACATATGCTCCAGATATCATGATATGTTCATTTTGTCAAACATGCAAAAAAAGTGATGATTGTACAGTCCGTACAGTGCCACATGGAAGTTGACTATATAGGTCGTATGACCATACATATTATGTGGCAAGGCATAGTTGGCGCTAACATGGCAGCATTTGGAGGTGACACATGCCAGGGTGACAAGGCATACGGACTGATGATGTGTTGGATAGGTGGACCAATTAGCGAGTGACATGTGGCACGTCCATATAGATGACGTGGCAGGTCTGCACAATCTGTACGACACATGGCGCTAACATAGTAGGTACAATGACAGGCTGACATGGTGGGTTATTGACTGGGTAGCTGACAAGTGGGCTAATGAATGGTCAACATGTGTCTTTGTTCGGGCGAATGTGAAGGTGCCACATGGCACCCCTCTATTGGTCATTGTTTGTTTGGAAAAATTGTGGAATGCATGGGGTTCGATTGCGCGACCTCTCCATCGAGCTAACGACTTGGCAGGGCCGCTCTAGCCAAACCTGCCCACAAATGTTACTTGTTATACAAAGGGAAAATATATTATATAAAGTGCATAAATGTTATAAGCGAAGACGAAAAGGGTTGGGGCCTAGCCCCATCCCGCGAACATATTGCAACAATATAACCACACAGCGGGAGTATATAATGGTGGTGTGAATGCTATGGTTTAGCCCCAGATCCTGTGGAAAATCACATGGGACTCGGTTCTTATGGTGTTAAATGGTTAAGCATGGAGTTTAAGGGTTAAGCCTCAGTCGGTCGAGCTAGCCTGCCGAACAGGGGGCTTAACCGTGGGCTACTCTATAAGGGATCTCACCATTGTGTAGAGCGTGGAGCAGTAAACACCAGGCCACATGTCCTTCAATGCGACCGAGAGCTAAGGGATAAGGGCCAGCGCACAGGTATGTTAGCGCCTGGCCACATGGATGCGCCTAATAAGACCAAGGGCCAGCTAAAAGGGGGTTTCACCCTATATTACTGCTAAAGTGGGTTATTTACTTTAGAATGGTGATTTTTATGGATTTATTCAGCAGATTTGGAGATTTTTGGCCAATATTGGGGGATATTGGGCCCTTTTTTAGGCCTGATCTTGGGGGGAAGTTGGGAGATGGTTACCAACTTCAGATATATATAAACTAGGGCTTCTTGAAGCCATGGAGGAGATTCAGATCAGGTTTATGCTGAAGATTTTCCAAGCCAAAGCAATTTTTATGCAGGGAAGCTATTGAGGAGCACACCTTTGCGGGCCATTTCTGGGAGCTCCGGTCATCCGATTTCAATGCCGTCTGTTTTGTTGGGTTCTACAGATCTGGAAAAACAAGACCATATCAGTTTGTAACCTTTTTTGCTCTATTGGGATGTACTTTTAAAGCTTCGAACAAAAATAAGAAAGCCTCACCCACTGAGACAAAGGCCCGAAGACGTAGGCGAGATTGTCGAACTTCATTATCACATTGGTGTTTATGGTTTGTTGTTGTTTATGATTCATTTCAAATCTGTATATGTGTATATGGTTGTTATGTTTTCTCATCATTTCTTCATCTTTAATTCAGCTTCCTAAATGGTTAATTAACACATGCATAATAACTCAACCATTGTCGTTTAAAAGATCCTTTACGGATCAAGTGGTGTCAGAGCTAGTTGACGTATGGATTTGAGTTTTGCATGATTACCAGGGAAAAGCTACATCATGGTGAAGGCGATCTTGTTGAAGAGAATCAATTGATTGGATTGAGAAAGAGAACTTCTCAAAGTGAGAAGACGGCATCAGAAGAGGGACTTTCTCAGTATGAGAAAGAGTTTCGAAAAACTTTCTTCGCCATGTCGAAGATGATGAAGGTTTTGTATGAGGATTACTTGGAATGGAAGAGATCAAATCTGGGTGAATATTCAGAGGGGAAAAGTGAAGAAAGAGAGGATCCTCCTCAAATTCCTCCTTCACCTCCTTCTTCTCCTTCTTCTTCAAGTTAAAGTTCTAAATACAATGCAAAGAAACATGTTCATAAACATAAGAATGAAATGCCTTTACTAAAACTTGATGTTAAATTTGAATTACCCATATATGATGGTGAAGTTAATGCAGACAGACTTGACAATTGGGTCACACAAATGGAGGTTTATTGCAGTATGCAACAGATCAAGGAAGAGGCCACTCAAATCAAGTTGTCGTCACTTAGACTTGCAAGAACAACACTCATATAGTGGCAAAGCAAGTTGCAAAATGGAATGCAACAAGTGGGTAATGTATTTCCATGATGCTAAAGTTTTATTTCTGCACTTAGAAATCAATTCTATCCTTTGGGTTATAAAGAGAAAGTGTTAATTGAATGGCAAGCTTTAAAACTAAGAAAATGACAAATAGTGCTAGAATACACAGATGGCTTTCGTAAAATGGCATTGATGTTAGATATTCCTTTACATACCCAAGAAACTCTTATGAAGTATATAGGAGGTTTACCTACACATATTCAAAATATTGTATTCATGTTTGGACCTACTAATATTGATGAGGTTTATGTTCAAGTGACATACGTTGAAGCAGGGAAAACAGGTGTTGGTGTATCAGGGGAATCGTCTTCAAGGAAAGAGGACAAAAGAAAGTGGCATGGCAAGAAGGAAAATTCAATGGCAAGAAAGGAAGAGAATCCCTCTTGCAAGCATTGCAAGAAAGAGGGGTATGATGAGGACCGATGTTGGCAACTACATCCCGAGAAGAGACCGAAGTGGTTCAAGGAAAATAAAGGTAGGCAAACAGTTGCGGCAACAACACGACCCACAGACTTGGGATCGGATTCAAGTGACGAATCTAAAGTCTCATTGGTTGGTATGACAGGTAAAATTGGTGAAGAATTTGATTGTAGAAGTAATTTGTTTCACATAAGGGTCATCATCAGACACACTAAGGTTGACACATTGAAAGATAGTGGATATCAATCTAACTTAATTTCAGAGGAATTGGTTAAGCAATTGGGATTAAAAACACAGATACATCATAAGCCTTCAACACTTAAATGGATAAGCAACAATCATCAATTGCATATAACAAAGCAGTGCACACTAAAATTTGCAATTTCATCTAAGTTTGTAGACAAGGTAACATGTGATGTGGTGCCACTAAGTGAATGTGGAATGGTCTTAAGAAATCTATACTTGTATGATCGTAAAGCAATCTTCTACAAGACAAAGAATCAATATCATTTAACCAAAGCAGATCAAGAATATGTGGTTCATGCTCATCATGTAAAGGAAAATAAAACTCTTCAAACTATGGAACAATTAAGAAAGGAAGATCAAGCAAGAAACAGACCTATAATTGTTTCAAATCAAGTAATAGATCTTAATCAAGAACAAGAGATGATTGTAGAATGGAAAATCAATCACAATTTGCTTCAAGATAAGTTTATGCCATGCAAATATTACAAACATATCATCTCATTTACAGTCATAGTTTTGATGTTATCATTAGTAATGTTGTCTACATGGATGATAGTGGCTTCGGTAAGATGTGACAAGGTACAAATGGCTAACAATATGTTGTCAGTTATCATGATTGTGTTATAGTTGATCTTGATGAGATAGNTTACAGTCATAGTTTTGATGTTATCATTAGTAATGTTGTCTACATGGATGATAGTGGCTTCGGTAAGATGTGACAAGGTACAAATGGCTAACAATATGTTGTCAGTTATCATGATTGTGTTATAGTTGATCTTGATGAGATAGCTGCATAGGACAGAGTTCAAAGATAGAGAACAAGTTGGGTTGCCTATCCCGAGCTTGATTACCGGTTAGTAACCTTTTGGGGACCAAAAGGTATTTAGTGGGGAGGTGTGATCCAGAATTGGATCCAGGAGCTTGATGGGGCTCAAAAAGGCCTACAAATCAAAGTTCTAGGAATGGCTTCAAAATGAACGTGTGTGTAGGCCTCGTCAATACAAACCCAACGCAACTTGAACGGGCTCAAACGAACGTCATATGCTCCAGATATCGCGATCTCTTCGTTTTTCCAAACATGCAAAAAAAATGATAATTGTACAATCCACACGGTCCATACATTGCCACATGGTAGCTTATTGTACAGGTCGTACGGTCGTACAGCTAACATGGCAAGGCACAGTTGGTACTAACGTGGCACTATCTGGAGGTGACACATGGCAGGGTGATTGGGCATACGGACTGATGATGTGTTAGATAGGTGGACCAATCAGGGAGTGACATGTGTCACCCTTACAATGGTGACACGTGGAACGTCCGTACAGATGATGTGGCAGGTCCGTACAATACGTACAACATGTGGCGCTAACGTAGTAGGTACAGTGGCAGGCTGACGTGGTAGGTTGCTGACTGAGCAGCTAACAAGTGGGTGAATGAATGGTCGACACGTGTCTTTGTTTGGGTGAATGTGAAGGTGCCATGTGGCACCCCTTTATTGGTCATTGGTTGTTTGGAAAAATTGTGGAACGCATGGGGTTCGATCGCGCAACCTCTCCACTGGGCTAACAACTTGGCAGGGCCACACTAGCCAGCCCGCCCACAAATGTTACTTGTTATACAAAGGGAAAATATATTATATAAAGGGCATAAATGTTATAAGCGGAGATGGAAAGGGTTGGGGCCTAGCCCCAACACAGGAACATATTGCAACCATATAACCACACGGAGGGAGTTTATTACGGTGGAGCGAATGTTATGGTTTAGCCCCAGATCCTGCGGAAAATCGCATGGGACCCAGTTCTTATGGTGTTAAATGGTTAAGCGCGGAGTTTAAGGGTTAAGCCACGGTCGGTCGGGCTAGACTGTCGACCAGGGGGCTTAATCATGGGCTACTCTATCAGGGTTCTAACCACTGTGTAGAGCGTGGATCAGTAAACACTAGGCCACATGTCCTTTAATGCGACCGGGAGCTAAGGGATAAGGGGCCAACGCACAGGTATGTTAGCGCCTGGCCACATGAATGCGTCTAATACGACCAGGGGCAAACTAAAACGGGGTTGCACCCTATATTAATGCTAAAGTGGGTTATTTACTTTAGAATAGTGATTTTTGTGGAATTATTCAGCAGATTTGGAGATTTTTGGCCAATATTAGGGGATATTGGGCCCTTTTTTAGGCCAAATCTTGGGGTGAAGTTGGGAGATGGTTACCAAATTCAGATCTATATAAACCAGGGCTTCTTGAAGCCATGGAGGAGGCTCAGAGAGTGTTTATGCTGAATATTTGCCAAGCCAAAGCCATTTTTATGAAGGGAAGCTATTAAGGAGCGCACATTTGCGGGCCATTTCTTGGAGCTTCGGTCATCCGATTTCGGTGCCATCTGTTTTTTTGGGTTCTACAGATCTTGTAGAATAAGACCAAATCAGTTTGTAACCTTTTTGGCTCTATTGTGATGTACTTTTAAAGCTTCGAACAGAAATAATAAAGCCTCACCCACTGAGACAAAGGCCCGGAGATGTAGGCAAGATTGTCGAACTCCATTATCACAATGGTGTTTATGGTTTGTTGTTGTTTATGCTTCATTTCAGATCTATATAAGTGTATATGGGTGTTATGTTGTCTCATCATTTCTTCCTTTTTCATTCAGCTTCCTAAATGGTTAATTAACACATGCATAATAACTCAACCATTGTCGTTTAAAAGATCCTTTGTGGATCAAGTGGTATCAAAGCTAGTTGACATTTGGATTTGAGTTTTGCATGATTGCCAGGAAAAAGCTACATCGTGGTGAAGGCGAGCTTGTTGAAGAGAATCCATTGATAGGATTGAGAAAGAGAACTTTTCAAAGCAATAAGATGGCATCAGAAGAGGGACTTTCTTAGGATGAGAAAGAGTTTCGAAAAACTTGTTTCACCATGTCGGAGATGATGAAGGTTTTGTATGAGGATTACTTGGAATGGAAGAGATCGAATCTGGGTGAATCTTTAAAGGGAAAAAGTGAAGAAGGATAGGATCCTCCTCAAATTCCTCCTTCACCTCCTTCATCTCCTTCTTCTTCAAGTTCAAGTTCTAAATCCAATGCAAAGAAACATGTTCATAAACATAAGAATGAAATTCATTTACTAAAACTTGATGTTAAATTCGAATTACCCATATATGATGGTGAAGTTAATGCAGAGAGACTTCACAATTGGGTCAAACAGATGGAGGTTTATTGCAGTGTGCAATAGATCAAGGAAGAGGCCACTCAAATCAAGTTGGCATCACTTAGACTTGCAGGCACAACACTCATCTGGTGGCAAAGCAAGTTGAAAAATGGCGCGCAACAAGTGGGTAATGTATTTCCATCATGGAAAAGTTTTATTTCTGCACTTAGAAAGAAATTATATCCTTTGGGTTATAAACAGAAAGCGTTAATTGAATGGCAAGATTTAAAACTAAGAAAATGACAAACACTGCAAGAATACACAGATGGCTTTCGTAAAATGGCATTGATGTTAGATATTCCTTTACATACCCAAGAAACTCTTATGAAGTATATAGGAGGTTTACCTACACATATTCAAAATATTGTATTCATGTTTGGACCTACTAATCTTAATGAGGTTTATGTTCAAGCGACATACATTGAAGCAGGGAAAACAAGTGTTGGTGTATCAGGGGAATCATCTTCGAGGAAAGAGGACAAAAGGAAGTGGCATAGCAAGAAGGAAAATCCAGTGGCAAGAAAGGAAGAGAATCCCTCTTGCAAGCATTGCAAGAAAGAGGGACATGATGAGGACCGATGTTGGCAACTGCATCCCGAGAAGAGACCGAAGTGGTTCAAGGAAAAGAAAGGTAGGCAAACAGTTGCGGCAACAACACGACCCACAGACTTGGGATCGGATTCAGGTGACAAATCTAAAGTCTCATTGGTTGGTATGACAAGTAAAATTAGTGAAGAATTTGATTGTAGAAGTAACTTGTTTCACATAAGGGTCATCATGAGACACACTAAGGTTGACACATTGATAGATAGTGGATCTCAATCTAACTTAATTTCAGAGGAATTGGTTAATCAATTGGGATTAAAAACACAGATACATCATAAGCCTTACACACTTAAATGGATAAGCAACAATCATCAATTGCACATAACAAAGCAGTGCACATTAAAATTTGCAATTTCATATAAGTTTGTAGACGAGATAACATGTGATGTGGTGCCACTAAGTGAATGTGGAATGGTCTTAGGCAATCCATACTTGTATGATCATAAAGAAATCTTCTATAGGACAAAGAATCAATATCATTTAACCAAACCAGGGCAAGAATATTTGGTTCATGCTCATCATGTAAAGGAAAATAAAACTCTTCAAACTATGGAACAATTAAGAAAGGCAACTCAAGAAATAAACACACCTATAATTGTTTCAAATCAAGTAATAGATCTTAAGCAAGAACATAAGATGATTGTAGAATGGAAAATCAATTACAGTTTGCTTCAAGATAAGCTTATGTCATGCAAATATTACAAACATATCAGCTCATTTGCAGTCATAGTTTTGATGCTATCATTAGTAATGTTGTCTACATGGATGATAGTGGCTTCAGTAAGTTATGACAGGGTACAAATGGCTAACAATATGTTGTCAGTTATCATGATTGTGTTACAGTTGATCTTGATGAGACAAGTGCACAAGACAGAGAACAAGTCGGGTGGCCTATCCCAAGCTTGATAACTGGTCAGTAACCTTTTGAGGACCAAAAGGTATTTAGTGGGGAGGGGTGATTTAGAATTGGATCCAGGAGCTTGATCGGGCTCAGAAAGGCCTAAAACTCAAAGTTCTCATAATGTCTTCAAAACGGACGTGTGCATAGGCCTTGTCGATATGAACCCAACGCAACTTGAACCGGCTCAAACGGACGTCATATGCTCCAGATATCACGATCTATTCATTTTTCCAAACAAGCAAAACAAATGATGATTGTACAGTCCGTACAGTGCCACGTGGTAGTTGTTTGTATAGGTCGTACGGTCGTACAACTGATGTGGTAAAGCACAGTTGGTGCTGACGTGGCAGTATGTGGAGGTGACACATCGCAGGGTGACTAGGCATATGGACTGATGACATGTCAGATAGGTGGATTAATCAGGGAGTGACATGTGTCACTCTTACAATGGTGACACATGGCACGTCCATACGGATAATGTGGTAGGTCCGTACAATACATATGACACGTGGAACTGACATAGCAAGTACAGTGGCAGGTTGACGTGGAAGGTTGTTGACTGGGCAGCTGACAAGTGGGCGAATAAATGGTCGACACGTATCTTTGTTCGGGCGAATGTGAAGGTGCCATGTGGCCCAATCCTAAGCTTCCACGTGGCACCCCTCTATTGGTCATTGGTTGTTTTGAAAAATTATGGAACGCATGGGGTTTGATCGCGCGACCTCTCCACCGAGCTAACGACTTGGCAGGGTCGGGCTATCCAACTCGCCCGCAAATGTTAGTTGTTATACAAAGGGAAAATATTTTATATAAAGTGCATAAATGTTATAAGCGGAGGGGGAAAGGGTTGGGGCCTAGCCCCAACCTGCGAACATATTGCAACAATATAACCACATGACGGGAGTTTATAACGGTGGCGCGAATGCTATAGTTTAGCCCCAGATCCTGTGGAAAATCACATGGGACCCGATTCTTATGGTGTTAAATGGTTAAGCATGGAATTTAAGGGTTAAGCCCCGATCGGTCAGGCTAGCCCATCGACCAAGGGGCTTAACGATGGGCTACTCTATCGGGGGTCTAACCAGTGTGTATAGCATGGAGTAGTAAACACCAGGCCACATGTCCTTCAATGCGACCGGGAGTTAAGGGATAAGGGGTCGGCGCACATGTATGTTAGCGCCTGGGCACATGGATGCGCCTAATACGACCAGGGGCCAGCTAAAAGGGGGTTTTGCCCTATATTACTGCTAAAGTGGGTTATTTACTTTAGAATGGTGGTTTTTATGGATTTATTCAGCAAATTTGGAGATTTTTGGCCAATATTGGGGGATATTGGGCCCTTTCTAAGGCCAGATCTTGGGGGGGAGTTGGGAGATGGTTACCAACTTCAGATCTATATAAACCAGGGCTTCTTGAATCCATGGAGGAGGTTCAGAGCAGGTTTATGCTGAATATTTGCCAAGCCAAAGCCATTTTTATGCAGGGAAGCTATTGAGGAGCGCACCTTTGCGAGCCATTTTTGGGAGCTCCGGTCATCCGATTCCAGTGTCGTCTGTTTTGTTGGGTTCTAGAGATCTAGTAGAACAAGACCGGATCATTTTTTAACCTTTTTCTCTCTACTTTGATGTAATTTTAAAGCTTAAAACATAAATAAGAAAGCCTCGTCCACTAAGACAAAGGCTCGGAGACATAGGCGAGATTGTCGAACTTCATTATCACATTGATGTTTATGGTTTGCTGTTGTTTCTCCTTCATTTCATATATATATATATATATATATATATATGAATGTTATGTTTTCTCATCATTTCTTCCTCTTTCATTTAGCTTCCTAAATGGTTAATTAACACATGCATAATAACTCAACTAGTGTCATTTAAAAGATCTTTTCGGGTCATGAAGTCACAAGAGTAGAGATCGGGAACATGTTATAGGACTTCAAGACTGATATACTTAGTTTCTTGAGCTCACAGTTGGATACACTGCAAATGAAGAAGGAGAAAGAAGAGATAGAACGAGCTTTGGTCGTATTTTTCCCAAAGTGTGGGACGAAGCACCCATGGAAAGAATGTATGTTGGATCTGTTAGCTCCAAGATTCACTCCCAGACTGCAAATGAGAGTAATCTTGGTAACATAGAATTCGTTTGTATTAAGGTTTAAAATCAGGGATTAGAAATTCTCGAATGGAAAGGAAAAGGCAACAAAGGTCACTGCAGATCAGTGATGGACCATTGGTCAATGGAATCATAAACATTCTGCTCCTTGAAGGCATTTGAGCTACCTATCATACACAAGAATTAATACAAGGATAAACATTTGCTAAGCAGATATCCTCTCTGCAAAGAGAATAAAGATGTGTTTGAAAAGTAAATAGTGATAGATGGGCAAGTTCACAGCAGATTTGTTGCTTCAGGAATCCATAAATCAGAGATATTACTTTCAAATAAGAAGAAGAATAAAACAGGAAAACATAGAAGACAATCTGGTATAACAGCTCAAAGAAATCTGCAATAATATTCAAATTCACAGCAACATGCCCCTCATGCTTACAATCTGAAAATAAACAGTCCTTTGCTCCTAATATCACTGGGATATCCTAAAATTGAACCCTCTCTCTCTCTGTTTTTACATCCGTATATATAGAAAATGATTACATTATGAAGTTCCATGAACAATGAGGAATTTGAAAACCTCCTTATGTCAAAAATAGAATCAGTATCCTAAAGAAATGACACTTGTAATCTTAGCTACTACTTTCGAAAATCTACTATGCCAGTTTTGGATAATTACATAATGAAAATAGGAAACACGTAATGATAGTGATAAAGTCTTCACAGCTATCTCCAAAAACTAATGTCATATGTTTGCTTTATCTTGGAATTCTGGAACTGTTTCCTGAAAACTTGGTAAACTCTTCCACCTCACATGCGTAATGGCGGTACCGAATTGATTGAAGTGTAACTGCATCATAAAAATAGAATGAAGAAAAGATTTGATTTAAAGTTTCAATACTTCAAAAAAAAAATAAGGATTTGTTGGTGGATTTGTCCTGGTGTCAAGTGTTCATGATATACTAGATTTGTTCCACAGATCAACGATTAAATGCCTTTGCCATTGACAACTAGTGTTCTTTCCCTCGTGATCCTTCATGACTGGGCTTCTCTCAGTTGGCGCTGTCAAGCATTGTTTTTAAGCACCAATCGCTCCAATCCCAACTTTCTACCACTAAAACATTCCAGTTGCTCTAATAAAATTCAATACATCGCCCAACTATTCTTCATTTTCAAACTATCAATCACAAGCTTGACATTTGATACACTTAATGCACTGGGTTTGATGGCATTTGGGAGTTTTGTATATGAACAGATGGAACCCTCAATTATATTGATGCCTAGTATTACACTTCGACATTTGGAACAAATGTATGCTCCACCTAAGAGCTCGGCCATAGTGTTGGATATGTTGAGTATTGGTTGTGAATGAAGTTTTTGACGAGCTTTGGGCGCTAAAAATTTGACATTCGGCGCTTGCTTAAATTTTCATATACTTGAAACTCGTCCCATCAACTCCTTTTACACCTGATTTAAATATTGATAGCTCGAAGGCTTTCGCACTGGTGCGCTCCTGTGAGCTTGACGTAAACAGTTGGTCATAGCGTTGGTACCTGGCATATGAGGGTTTAACGTTACGCACTTTTTTATTTACAGAGTGAGCTATATCCTGCATCGACGAGGAGAGCCAATTCATTGTTGTTTACATACGCCAACAGTTGGAATACCAATCGACGCGTAGTGCACCATAAAGCCTCTTGTGGGCTCCTCTTCCTCGTGACTTGGCCTCGGTCCCGACTTTGACTTGCATGTTGGCTTGATGTTGTGTTTCTATGGCAGGTACTTGGATTTTAGGCTCGTGGACTTGGAGCTTGGCCTTCAGGCCCCAATATTTTTGGTCAGTGAAACATGAGGTGACCCTAGTCAAAAGACCGAGATCTTAAGATTGACTAATAAAGACAAAATTGGCTTTAAAACAAAAAATTTCTCTTTTTTTTTTTAAATAAAATCGCTAGTACCCTACATAGAGACTCAAGAACCAAAATTGGCTTTTAAGAGTCGATTATATTCGCCACAATTTGAAGATTTTTTTTTTTTGAAATTGTTGTTGGTAAAGCTGGCACTGCGAAATGACCAAATTTGCTACTGCAAATTTATGTGCTAACATGATCAAATTGAGGTTTGTGGAATATGTAGTGAGGATCATGCTACTTGTAATTATCCATCCTTACCAGGACTTAAAGTTATCTATCAAAGAGTTGAGGAACCGAAGCAGTTATGCTTTATCTCTCAGAAGTGACCATGGAAACCTAGACTTCAAAGTATTATTCAACACCAATCTCAATATTTTAATTCATATTGGACTAACCCGTCCATGAAATATGCTTCTCAACAATGGGGTAATCCAACACAACAATGGGCGGCTCCTCCTCCTCCAAACTATTTATGGCAACAGGGGTGGAGAAATCCCACTTTAGGAGGCCCTCAATGTCCCATGACATAGCACCCATGCAACTTCTTCCCCCTCCCTAGATGCAGGCATCCACATCATCCCCTCCTCGAGCACAACTGCCTGCACAAGCCATCCCTAACCCTAATAACAAAAGGTAAGATCAACCCACGCAAGTTGTCGGATTTCTTGCCTACCCTACCTATTCCATATCTTCCCTCGACTACAATGATATCCACCTTTGATCTGAGAAAACACTAACTGAGGACCAACATCATAGTCATATCGAAGATTTGAATGAGGTTGTCTAGAACAAAAAAAATCTCAGGAACCTTTGAAATTTGATAATTCGCACTCTGAACTTCTAAACCCACCCTATCTAGAAATATTAAACCTAGAGAAACCTCTTACTCAACCTGAGTTTGAATTCTTGAGGAAACTTAAGAATGTGTGTGTTAAAGTACCATTGTTCCAAGCCATCAAAGATGTGCCAATCTATTTTAAAGTGGTATGGGAAAAAAATTTAAGGAAACCCAATAGAAAAAGGAAGTATTTTCAAACTGTCCATGTAATGGGAAAATTGTTAGACTTAATGATGGGAGGGGTTCTAGCGGCCAAATACTCTAACCCTGATATCCTAGTAGTTAATGTGCATATTAATAACACACTCATTAGTAATAAATTAATTGACCTTGGTGCTTCCATTAATGTCATGACGCGAGAAACCATGGAAGCCTTTGGACTCATTATCTTTAAGGAAACCCCCATTGTACTCCATCTTGTTGGCATATAAACTATCAAACGAGAGGAAATCTTAGAATATGTAGTGATATTTGTAGATTCATGGGAAAATCTCGTTTATTTTATGATCCTACAACCCAAAACCTCTCTAGGAGTGTATCCTTTAATTCTGGGAATGCCTTGG
>SNQJ01S0033315.1:0-16049 GCA_010110895.2 Picea sitchensis | reverse complement strand
ACTATTAGACTACACCTCAAGGACTGGGCTGACAAACTACCTTAGGCTCTATAGGCTTACCAAACAACATGGAGAACTACCATTGGCTACACCACATATAAATTGGTGTATGGAAAGAGAGTATTATTTTCAATTGAAACAAAGATCCAGACACTTAGAACAGTTGTACAACTTGGAATGGACTTAATTGAAGCTCAAAAGCAAAGACTCCTCTACATCAACGAACTATATGAACTATGCCAAATTTACTTGTACCAAACAACAGTAATACAACATCAGAGAGCTCGATGGCATGAAAAGTTCATTAAGAAGCATAAATTTAAAGTTGGGGACTGGGCCTTATTATTTGACTCGAGGTTCAAATATTTCGAAGGGAAGTTTCGCACTCAATGGCCCAGGCCTTACAATATTGATGTAGTATATGACAACAGAGCCATCAAACTTCACACCATTGACAATGAGAGAAATCCTCTTATGGAAAATGGACACATGCTTCAATTATATCATAAACCCCTATCCAAGGAATCCTTTCTGAACAGAATCACTAGTGGATGGCCCGACAATGATTTAGAGATTTCAACAAAGGGGGAACCCTGACTAAATGATTCATTCATGTTCAAAAAAAAAAAAAAAACATCCATGTTTGAAAACCCTTAGGGGCATGCTAGAGGGCATGTTTTGTGAAAATCATCTTATACTAGCGCACGAAATGCCAAAACAAAATGAAAGAAAGACAGAAGGGCACTTCACGGTTTCGTGATGGTTATGTCAAGATCATTGTGATCAAGTTCTAATATTTTTTTGTTTTTTTAATAAAGTTTTTTCAGGATATGCACAGGAGAAGAATGTTGTTGCAGCTCTTGTTGTTGCAACTCTTGTTGTTGAAACTCTTGTTTTTGCAGCTCCTGTTGTTGCAAATCATGTTGTGGTAACTCCTGTTGTTGCAAATCTTGTTGTGGCAACTCCTGTTACTGAAACTCCTGTTGTTGAAACTCTTTCTTCTCCCACTCTTGTTTCTCTTGTTGCTACAACTCCTTTCACCACAACTCTACATATCACCACCATAATTCCACTAGCAAGATATTGACATCTGATTTGGACAAGGATTGCTTCCACCAAGATCCCATGTCAACCTGTATTCCTTGCCACACATTTTTGTTATTTTGTTATCGTTTCAACTCTGCCCTTTGTTGCAACTCCAGGACAATGCTTCAACTATGTTTTTGTTGCAATTCCTCATATTGTTGCAACTCCACAATTTGCTACAATTCCAAGACATTGTTGCGACTATGCCTGCTACTGCAACTCCGAACACATATACACTTTGTTATAGCTTAGTTACACCGTTGTTGCAATTTTGCATGTTGTCGTAACTCTTGATGTGACACCACGGCTCGACGAAGGTATGCACAATCACAACAAGACACGGTAAGATCGAAAGGTATGCCTATTGAATTATGTAATGAGTAAGAATTGAATGGTCATAATTGCGACCTAATCACATCTATAAAACATCATCACACACCCATAATCACCCAAACCATAACATATTTACCCCTTCCCACTGCCATTCTTGTTCATACTTTGAACTCGCCACCCTCTTAAATGTTCATACCAAGTTGCAGGCTGCAGCCACAGTCATTCAAGTTCTGAGTAGGAAAATGGGAGGTTAATTGAATTGCAAAGAACCCATGAAAACCCTCTTTCTAGAGGCATACGAAAACTTTGGCGAAATTTTCCAAAAGGGAGGTTGGTTGGAATACCTAACCAGGTTGCGAGGTTATGACGATAACATGGCATTGGAATTCACCATAAATTTCAAGGAAATCAGGACAGAGGTAGCAGGGGTAGTTGTGTAGGTAAAAAAGGATGTAATTGTAGAAATAAACGAGCTTCCTCAAATGGGTGAACAGTGATATTGTCGTCAGAGGCCCAAGCCTAAAATTCTTGAACAATTTCTCAAACCAGAGGAAGCATTGGTCAAAAAGGGAACAGGGTTTGACAGGACTTCATTGTCAAGCCTGTGGCAAGATTTTTCCATTGTCATGCAACGATACATTACCTGTGAGGGCTACTATGGGGTCGTCTACCTACATCACATCTGATTATTGGACCACCTGTGACACGACAAGCTATTCAATTTGTCATTTTTCCTGTGGAGAACACTACAAAACATGGCCAAACAAGCACAAAAAGTTGTTCATCCTCGAGAATCCCTCTCACCATGGGTTAATCAAACTCTTGGTCGAAGGAACACTATAATGTGAGGGTAGAACATGGAATAAGGTTGTGAGAGAATTATCCCCAGCAATCACCCCGCTCAGATGAGCAACACCCGTTGCACCTCCTCCAATGGATAGCAACTTTGCAACTCCCAAAGTTTAGGTTGCTACAACTTTGTAAGTAGTCGTCGTTGTAGCTCTGGATGTTGTAACTATTGTAGCTCTAGGGAATGAAAAAGATGCAACTTCCAGACCCTGAGGGTTCTACCTGGACTGCACGGGAAGATGAAGGCGGCCATGACAGTTACAAAGAGGTCATAGGAAGCAAACATGTGACCAAAATATTTCCAAAAACAAGGAAGTGGGCAGCATATCCGATGACAAGAAAAAAGAAAAGGGAAAGAAACAATGTTGCCACCCAAAAAATAAAATCCCATGTTGTTACACAAGAACTAGCATGGGAACAACGGGTCGAAGAAATAACTAAAGCACGAGATACCATGGGGGATGGACAAGACTCTGTGGGGCCTAGACATGATGAGAAATTTCAAGCAGAGAAACTTGATGGTACAGAAGAACCAGCATGGAAAACCCTATGGGAAGTCTTTGATGTGATTCTGGAGGCTTACAGTAACGATAAGGAAGCCATAACTCATGAATCCATCCATCCCATTACTTCCCTAGAGCCAACCAAAAGAAAAAAATAAAAAAGAGTAAGTCACCCCTCGCTCACACCTTTGTATTAATCACTTTTAAGGAAGCAGTGGGCGCTTGAAAAGAAAAACAGGGGGCTTCATAACTCTGTTAAATTGTTGGGAGATAAACTTAGGAAAAGGAATATGAGTAGGGAAGAATACCTTGTCCAAATAGCAGAACCCACTATTACTAAACTAGCAGAGGATGATCTCCCTACTGCACTAGTAGTGGACATCCATTGTGCTGACTAAGAGGCCAATTAACGTACTATCGCAGCATAAATCACTCTCCCTACTGAATTAGTAAAAGACACCAACCCTATTGTTCCAAAGGGTATTCATCCTGCTGCACCAACAAAAGAAACCCTCACTGTTGAACTAGCAAAATCCAACAACCCCATTGAGCCAATAAAGGATACCCACCCCACTACCATAGAGACCAATTGAGTTGATACCACATAAGAACCAGTAGAGGCCCATTGTCATGTTGATACACAAGAATCAGTAGAGGAAAATTTCCATGTTAATACACAAGAACCAACAGAGACCAGTCACTATGTTGATACACTAGGACAGGCAGCGGAAACATAGGATAGTGAAACAGTGCAAGCACAAAAAAAGGTCCTTGTTGCTACACAAGAACCAGAAAGGGAAAATTTATGTAAAGGAATGGTTGATATTTTGGAAGGTTATCGGGATGAGGAAGAAGTTTTCACTCCTGAGGCAGGGAACACAAATGATGACACTCCATGGGAGCCTCCCCCTCTTAGACTGACAATAATTGTTTGGTTTCATGATTACATGAAACGATTTTGGCTGGGGAGAGATGATGGGTGCTCAAATTGACATCTTTTTAGCACCAATCCAATAATTTGTTCTCACCTTTTTCCCATTTCCACTTCCATATTGATAACACTTTCTATCCAAAATGATGCATTTTTGGTTAAGGTACAAACACTCACACAACATGCCATTTTCAATACTTATTCATATGCATTTTTCAAGAGATTGTTACTTTTCATGCTAACAATGTCTTACAAGAACAAGTTGTGTAGGCACCTTCCCAACATGAGAGCTGCAATACCTATTCAAGTCTACTCTAGTCATTGTTACAACTCTCATTGTTGCAACTCCTAGTGTTGCAACTATGGTCGTTGCTACAACTCTCGTTGTTGCAACTCATAGTGTTGCAACTCACAGTGTTGTGACTCGTGATGCTGCAACTCTCACTAGACCATTGCTTCAACTCCACAAACAACTCACCAGTCAACCATACAGTTGTCACCAGGAAATGGCCAATCAACCAAAAACCGCTCAAGAATACGACAAGGGAAATTAGGGTGCCAGAATGGAATGAACAACTCATCCACCACTTGTCGTGATCGATTTAGTCAGCACGCACTAGATTTTTTCCCACCTTTGGAAACTACAATGTAACAAGATGAGACATCTTGATTCTCATGGTTGTCCATCGATTTTCTTAGCTCATTTAGGAAGAAGACATTTTGTATAAATACGCTCGCTCTCGTTGAGCAAGGGATGGAGGAAAAACAACAAATAGTTTGTAAAACTGAGTTGTATTGAGCCACATCTTTTAATTTAACCAAAGTTATCTTTCTTTCTTCTTCAATTGATGGCATGTTGAGCGTTTGAGCATCTACTGCATTCTTAGACCAGTAACTCGTCTAAGGAGCTAGGGCCCCCTCCCTAGCTCGGTATTGTTTGTATATTTTACAGTTGGTAGAAGTAGTTATAGTTCCATTTCTATCTTCTTATTAATTCTAGAAATTCCTTCATTAACATCTCGTTATTATCCATTATTGTAGCTTTTGATTGCTAACATTAACATTGTAGGGTAGCGATATTTGAATGATAAGAAAGTAGTTGTAGTTTCTCTTATTTATTTCCAGCGATTCCTCTATAAAAAAATCACGTTGCAACTCTGCTATTTTCTCGTTGTTGTAACTACGTTGTCGCCACTTTATGATGACATTTTTTAACCTTGTTTGTTTATTGGTTGAAGTGTAGTTGTAACATATTTTATTCATTTTCATTTATTTCCAGTAATTCCTCTATTCAACTCTGTTGTAGCATTAGTATTTCCCTGCTCCGATTCTGTTTGTTGTAACTCGTGTTGTTGTAACTTGTGTTGTTGCAACACTTGTTGCAACTCTGCATCTAGCTTTTTAATTAACAATTGTGTGGTTTGGCAATTGAGATAGCTTATTTTCCTTGTTCACAAGCATAGTGTGTCTTGATTCTTATAATTTGAGGTACACAAGCCATAACATAGATATCACGATAATCAAAATCACTTTAATACTTGGACAACTCACCTTTACTTTCATGAAAGAATAATTTACTTTTCCGTAAGTGTGATTTACTTTCCTACAAGAGTGATTTACTTTTTTGCAAGTGTGATTTACATTCCTACAAGAGTGATTTACTTTTCTGCAAGCATGATTTACTTTCCTGCAAGAGTGATTTATTTTTCCACAAGTGTGATTTAATTTCCTACAAAGACTGATTTATTTTTCGGTAAGTGTGATTTACTTTCTTCCAAGAGGGCCATTTACTTTCCTGCAATGTGTTCTTTCATTTATGCAAGTGTGGATTGAGCATAGTTTAATTTGGTGACTTGTTAAAGCATTTGGTACCTTTCCCTGTGATATTTATTCGAAAGTACTACAACTCATTGGAAATTACAGCATTATACTTGCATATACAGTGCACGATTGTTCATAAGTCCAATACAACGTCGGATTGATAATTTAATGCACAACCCTTTAGTAGCTTACTAAATTAATTTAGAAGTGATTGAAAATTCCATCATGGAACTCAAAGAAGGGAAGAATCAATCGACCCTTACTCTAGAATAATATTCTCGTCAAGGGGTAAATTGATGAAGGTTCAGTAGAGCCTACTTCCAGCTTAGTATTCTCATTAAGCGAGAGGCCACTAAAGGGTCAAATGGCCCTTATTTATCCTCAATAGGTTTCTTATCAAAGTAAATCCTATAGAAGGGTTGACCGAAGCTTCTTCATTATCATATGTTTCCCATTGAGGGAAAGCTAAGGGAAGGGTTGGTCGACCCTTCCTCTAGAGTAATATTATCATCCAAAGGGGATCTTGAGTAACGTTCGGGAAACCCTTCCTCTAGAATAATATTTTCGTCGAGGGGAAGATTGAAGAAGCTTTGATGAATCCTTCTTAAAGTCTTGTATTCTCATCTAGCGGGATCCCAAAAAAGGGTTAGCCAATCCTTCTTTAATATTAAAGGTTTCTCATCAAGGGAAATCCTAGGGAAGGGTCGGTCAACCCTTCTTCTAAAATAATATTCATGGGTAAGGGGAGCTTCAACAAGAGTTAGCTAAAACTTCTTCAAGCTTACTAGTGTTGTTGATGTAAAACTTGGAAAAGGGTCAGTTGAACCTTCTTAAAGCTTGCATATTTCTCCTAGAGGGAAATATTGGGGAAGGGTCAACCAACCCTTCCTTTAGATTGGTATTATCATAAAGAGGTATCCCAAAGAAGGGTCGATCAACCCTTCCTCTAGATTAATATTCTCATTGAGGGAAAGCTTGAAGAAGGGTCTTTTGACCCGTCTTCAAGCAAGGGTTTGTTGACCCTTTCTCCATATTAGTATTCTCATTGAAGGGGAGCTTATAAATGATTAGCTAACGCTTCCTCTAGATTAGTATTCCTATCGAGAGGAGCATTGAGAAGCGTCAACTCACCCTTCCTCAAAAATTGTATTCTCATTGAGGAGAAGATTAAGGAAGGGTTGGAAGAACCATTTTATGCTCGTATGTTTCTCATATATATTAGTATTCTCATAATTTCAAAAAGAGGGATTCCATTGAAGGGTTGTTCGACCCTTTCTTAAGATTAGTATTCTCATCAATTCATCAAGGAAAGCTTGGGAAATTATTTATCAAACCTTCCTCGAGACTAGTATTATCCTCAAGGGGGGTGATCTAGGTGGATATTGGTGGCCACCCACCTATTCCAAATTCCAACTGGCTCATATGGAAAGTCTTCAGTTCAGCACGTTTCTCTATAATGGGGACATTTCTTTGTAATTGTAGATTCTATGATTACGGGGCTATCCTAAATCCCTACATAGCATCCAGGTGGATATTGGTGGCTGCCCACCTATTCCAATTGGCTTGTTTTGGAAGTTTTCATGTCAATACATATTTATGTACTTATAGGGCTGTTTTGGGGCACTAAACAGTGTTTGATTGGCTTGCCACAGTAAAAATGTATACAAATTTAGAGTTTGATGGAATAATGTGTAGTTCTCAAAAAGACCTTTCTGACGGGCTATCACACGCCTAAAACGGAGATAGTATGCAAACGTTACCACCACGGGAAGTTGATGTACTAACTTACCCCAACGGGGCCCACATGACTTTAGGCGCTTCATATCTTAGGCTTAGGTTTTTGGATGTTTATGGTTTTGGAATTCATGTTTATCAAAAAAAGGCCTTTAGAGCCTCATTGTAATCATCTTCTTGCGAATGAGTGTAGCCATCACATCTCTTCTCAGAGATAAAGTTGTCACTATTCTAGCGAGTCTTGCACTCTGTATTTCTATAGTCTTTGTACATTTCTTTCATTAATAGAAAATATGTATTGTTGTATTTTCTCTGTTTCTGGAAATCTTTATGCATATTTCATTGTAATATATTTGTTTTCATTTCATTTCAAAAATAATTTGGATCAATGGTATCAGAGCAGGCTGCTCTTGATCATTTTTTAGTGCATGTCCCTGACGAGGTCCAAGTATAGAAAGTTGGGTCTCGAGTTTGTCTCTCTTGAGGAAAATCACTCTCACACACCCAAGAAACCCTCTCTGGCAGAAGGAAAAAAAAATGGTGGAGCAGAAGATTATATTAACATGTTACTTGAGAAAGCTCTTGCCCGACAGAGAGATGAAATGATGGATAATTTTGCACACATCCTTCAACGCCTACCAATAGCAACAGACGCATCTTCATCAAGCAACCACTTTGGAGGAACCTCTCCCTTCAAGATACAAGTTCATTTTGATATTCATGTATTTGAAGGTCAGATAGATGTGCATGCCTTAGAAAAATGGTTGAATCTGCTAGAAGGTTATTTCTCTGTTCACAATTTTTTTGACAGGGAAAAGATCACCTTTGCACTCCTCAAGGCTCTCCCCCATGTCAAACATTGGTGGGAAAATTACTGGGAGAAAAGTTCCACAGAGGAATCTGGATAATATGGGGCCATCCCACTTGGGATTTTTTTGTGGATGTGATCAAGGAACAATACTACCTTGTTGATAACTATGAAGACCAGTACATGAGATGGACCACACTGGGGCAAGAGAAGAGACAAATAGTTTCAGAGTTCAAAAATACTTTCCATACCTTACACACTAAGTTGGGTATCAAAGACTCTGAGCGGCATCTAGTTCTGAAATACCGTGGGGCTCTGCATAGGTATATCCAAACCAAAATGGATTTCCTAAGCATCTCATCATTGGGAGTTTCCTATAGATATGTTGTCAAAATCGAGCAGAAATTTAAGCACCGGAACAAATGGGAGTTTAGGTCTACAAATCCATAACAATCAAAGCATGGTAAAGACATCCCTAGCCATTAGTCTCCTGACAACTAGTCCAACACACAGGAAAAGAAGGGTAAAGGAAAGACGAAGAATGGTAATAGGAAGTGGTGTGACTTCCACAAAATCCCCTGACACAACACCGATGAATGTCGCTCAAAAAATTCATTGGTGGTTGAGGTCAGAGACAAGGAGCCGAACCCTAATTTGGAATCTGATCCATAAAATATTGAAAATCGACAGATCATCGACGTAGATCCTAATACTATTGTCGCAACCGCAACAATTCAACCAGAAGAACCAGTAGATCCTGAAGAGGGGGAGCGCCTATTCTATTCAAAAATGTGGGTGAAATGGACCCCGTTGCATTTCACTATTGATAGTGGCAGCCAAAAGAACCTCATCTCATCTGAGGTCATCAAATAGTTGGGGTTTTCGACAACACCACACCTGCATCCATACAACATCGGGTGGCTTCACCAAGGACGATATCTCTGTGTCAGCAAACAGTGTTGTTTGTCCTATGGAATCCAACCCTTCAAGGATGAGGTAGTGTGTGATGTTGCCCCTCTTGATGTCTATGATGTTGTTTTGGGCCAACCATATATGTGGAAACATCATGTTTTTTATGAGCTTCAACCCCATAGTGTCATTATTACTCTGGGGAGTCATCTCTACAGGATACCAGAGGTACTTACAACTATTTTTCCACCAAAACAGTGTCACAAGGTAATCTCTCATACTGCAAAATTCATCCTCTTCACAATCTGTTCAAAGGATGCACAGAAGGCCACTACAACCACTGAAGCCACAGCACCTTCTATCCAGCAGGAGTATATTGCAGAAGAGAAAGCATATATTGTTCCTTCACCTACAATGGTGCCTAAATAATTTCTCATCAAACCCAGAGACAACAGGTTGGTGGAAGATATTCAACCCCGCCAGCAACAAGTTTGTGACGGCCTTCCATAGACCAAGCAGCGCAAATTCTCCAACAAGGCACATAGGTCACCAAGATTTAGATTCAGAAAAATCTTTCCCCACTTCCCAGGGCACTCAACACAATGGAGACCATTGCTTCCCAAGGGGGGAGGATTGATCCAGGTGGACATTGATGGCCACCCACCTGTTCCAAATTCTAATTGGCTCATCTTGACAATTTTCAGTTCAACACATTTCTCTGTAATGGGGACATTTCTTTGTAATTGTGGATTCTGCAATTACAGGGCTATCCTAAAGTCCTACATAGCATCCAGGTGGATATTGGTGGCCACCCACCTATTCCAACTAGCTTATTTTGGAATTTTTCATGTCAATACATTTGTATGTACTTCCAGGGTCATTTTGGGGCTTTAAACAGTGTTTTCTTAGCTTTCCACAGTCAAATTGTAAACATAGTCAAAGTTTGATGGAATAATGTGTAGTTCTCGAAAATACCTTTCCAACGGGCTATCACAAGCATAAAACGGAGATTGTATGCAAAAGTTAGACCCCGGGAAGTTGATGTACTAACTTACCCCAACGGGGCCCACATGACTTTAGACGCTTCATCTCCTAGGGTTAGGTTTTTCGATGTCTAGGACTTTGTCATTCATGTTTATCCTAAAAAGGCCTTCAAAGCCTCACTGTAATCATCTTCTTGTGAATGGGTTTAGCCGTCACATCTCTTCTCAAAGATAAAGTTGCCACCATTCTAGCGAGTCTTACACGTTGTATTTTTACAGTCTATGTACATTTCTTTCATTAATAAAAATCATGTATTGTTGTATTTCTATGTTTCTGGCAATTTTTATGTGTATTTCATTCTAATATTTCTATTTCATTTCGTTTCAAAAATAATCTAGATCAGGGGATCCTAGAGAAGTTTGAGGAGACCCTTCCTCTATATTAATAATCTCGTCAACTTCAAGCCTAGGGAAGAGTCGGTTGGCCCTTCTTCTTCATTATTAATATCATTGAATGGAATCCTAGGGAAGGGTTAGTGTAACACCCATGTTTCCCTAGCTTGTAAAGATAATTATATTACTGCTAGAAGACTATGGACAGATTTGTTATTAATGTGAAAAGGAAAATGTTCATTAATTGTTTAAGGGTATTTCTTATACATGTTATAATGTCATGAGAGGGAATGGTGAGGGGAACCATGACTGGTTGAGATGACCAATGTAAGGCAGCACTTTGTTGGATTTAAAAATACTCAAACCCAGAATAGTCCTTTGTCCCAGAGGATTTAATTACCAGTCAAGCTGGTGGTTGGGCAGTCCTCCTCAGAAATCAATGAGTATGGGAAAAGTACCCATATGGAAGTTTCTGATTTGACCCATGAATTAGGGGATTTGACCCACGAAACCTTGTTGTAGAAGGAAAAGAGGAAAATCATGGGCAGAGAAGATATGAGGCACGCGGTTGGGTCTGGGAAGGAAATATGAGTGGAGAGAAGTGGGGGAAACTCCTTTGGTTCTGAGAAAATAGAGAGAAGAGAATAAATCTGTTTTTTGGGTGCAGGAACTCTTGGAAATTGTCTTAAAATCAGCGTGATAAATGGGGCTACTAAATTTTAGTGATTGGATGAACAATCCCTAAGGAACTAAAAGGGGAGGGAATCGAGGGAATGTTGGGCAGTGAAAGGCCTCCCATGTTTTGTGTATGAAAAATGTTGAAGCTCTTTATGGAAAGAGCAGCCCCCTTTATTGGTGGATTGAAGACTTGGTTTTTTGAGTTTATGTAGATGAAGGAGAGTGGCCTTCATCTTTTCTTATATTATGAGTAAAGGAATTTCCTCTCATGGCATCATACTCTGGCTAGGGGGTGGCCAGTTGTGAAAACACTAGGAGAAGTTTTGACTATGGTTGAGTGGAAAGTGGCACACCCTCAAGTAGTTTGCAGCAATTTCTAAAGTTCATATAAGTGTTTTATGTGCCTTGTAATGCCATGAAAAGTCTATTTAATATTATGGAATTCATGTGCTAGTTATTTGAATAATTTGTCATCTTATTCAAAGAGTGGAATTGCCACTCTAATTATTTGGTTGTCTATGAAATTTGCAATAAGATTTGGGAAAACATATTTTTTTGTTGGTCTTTTTCCTATCTTTGATTTGAAAGGAAGACTATTAGTAATTGTTTGTCACTCAAAGTATGAGCAAGATGTTGGTTGGCCACTGTTAGTAAATTATGTGGACAAATCCCTAAGTTTTTAGTAAAAGACTGAGCCACTAAAGCACTTATAAAACAACTAGGTAATAGGAAATACAATTGCTATTATAAACTTAAATATCGGTCAGTTGGCCTTGGCTATTATGTTGGCTTGGAAAATTTGTTATTCCACAGAATTAGAGATAAGTTCATATCTCTGTTTTGGCCTTTAGAGAATAAGCCAAAGTATTTTTAAAATAAATAATGAGCAAGGAAGGAGGAATAAAATTCAAGTTCCTAATTTGGAATTTGAAGCATGGTGATTAATTAAGTTTCATTGGACTTTGGTAAGAAAGGAATTTCTACCAGGAATTACACAGTAAATTAATGTCCAAGTGGGAAAGAATTGGAAATAGTAATTACTCCCTCAAAATAGCAAAGAATTGCATGGAAATAGGAGATTAGTAACTTCCGGTAAAATATGGTCTTACCATGGAGGATTTCATTTCCAAGAAATGTAATATTCTAGAAAAGAAATTTAAACAAACAATTTGCATGAATTTATATATGAAAATGTATATTTTGATGTTTTCTAGACAAAATTGAATGAAAGGTAAAGTCTGGTAAATCCTAGTAAATTCCAAAATTTACCATTTAAATGTCCTAATATTTGAATAATAAGGATGGAAACTATTATTTTTCAAATTAGAATTATTTCCTGGTGTGTGAGAAATGGAAAGCTCGAAATCTTTCCCCCTTTATGTACAAACCAATAAATTTTACTAAGTTTTCTAGTTTTAAGAAATTATGCCTTGCACATACCGCTCTGCACTCCTGGAATAATTTTGGTAAACATGTTCCTTTTGTTTATTAAAGGTCTAGAAAATATATATTATAAACATTTATATTTATATAAATATCAATTTGCGTTTGGAGTAAAATGAAGGAAGTAATGTTTGGAGTGCGACGGACCATAGAGTTTTTAAACATTTCAATATTAAATACCCATATTAAATTCCTTTTTCCTTCAAAGTTTGGCAATCGGAAAGATGGGAGGAGCAAACATGTTTAAACTCCCAAGATTCAAGGTGTGATGGCCTCCCTACACGTTTAAACTCTGAAAATTTGGAGTGCAATGGCCTCTGTACATGTTTAAACTCTGAATATTCAGAGTGTGATGGCTTTTTTACACGTTTAAACTCTGAAGATTATGACTGTGATGGCCTCCATGTATAATGTTTTGGATATATTTATATTAATCCCTTTCGGAGTCTAGCCATCGGATAAACGAGATAAGCACGTAAGTTTGGAGTCCAAAGATTCAGAGTGTGAGAGCCTGAAAAGTTGAGTATTATAAAATTAATTACAAAACTCAAGTCCTTCTTTTTCGGAGTTGACCGTCAAAGTAGCGATAAGGGAGGGAATACTCAAAGTGTGATGGCTTAAGTAACATAAAGCTATACATATAATTTATTGTATATTAAACATTACCCCGTCGGAGCTTGGTCGTCGGAGTAAAGAGGAAGGAGCATGTGATTTGAGTGCAAGAATTCAGAGTCTGAATGCCAAGGTGTTATTATACTAATTTTAATATTTATTTTCCCTCCACGTTAATTCTCGGCATATTATATTAACAAGATAATAAATACTTATATATGTTTTTATTACGTGGAAATTTCGAGATGATGGGATGATGAACCTTGGAGATTTTCGTGTAAGGGTTCGCCTGAAAAGTTATAAATGAGGGGCCCATGATTTACATGTTAAACAAATTTAACAAACCTAAGTGTAATATAATCAATTTGATTATATTACAGATGGATATTGGTGGCCACCCACCTATTCCAACTGGCTCCTCTTATCATTTTTTAGTTCAACACGTTATTTTTTACTTCTTTGTTATTGTGGGTTCTACACTTATGGGGTTGTTTGAAGCCCTACACATCTTCTAGGTGGATACTGGTGGCCTCTCACCTAATCCAACTGGCTTATTTTTTATGTTTTCATGTCAGCACATATTGTTGTACTTCCAGGGCCATTTTGGAGCCCTAACAGTGTTTTTTTTGGCTTGCCACAGTAAAATTATAGACGAAGTCAAATTTTGATAGCATGTTGTGTAGTTCTCTAAAAGACCTTTCCAATGGGCTATCACGCACCTAAAACGGAGGTCATATGCAAAAGTTACGACCCCAGGAATTTGAGGTACCAACTTACCCATAGGGGCCCACATGACTTTTTGTGTTTCACCTCCTAGGGTTAGGTTTTTTTATGTATAGGGTTTTGGCATTCATTAGTAATATTAAAAAGGCCTTTGGAGCCTCGTTGTAATCATTATGCTCAAATGGATGCATGTCGCAGCCACATCTCTTCTCAGAGATAGCTACCACCATTCGAGCAAGTGTTTCAGTTCTACAATTTTATAGTTTCGGCATATTTAATTTATTCAGTAGAAGATATTGTTCACTAGATATTTGTGTTGTTCTTCATATCTCTGTGTTTATTGTATTCAGTCTGTTAATCAGTTTGTTCCACTCCTAAATCTGGATCAGTGGTATCGGACCGGTCTGCTCTTCATTTATTTTTCTTCATGCATGTCCCCGACAAGATCTGGGTACAAGAAGTTGGGACTCGTACCAATCAAGTTGTTGCAAGATCGGTCGCGCCGAGCCCGAAAATAATGCATGGGAGATGAAAATAAAGATGATGGAGCAAGAGATCCTTTTAAAAAAATTCTCGAGGAAGCCCTTGTGCAACAAAGGAATGAAATTATGGACAACTTTGCACAGATCTTTCGACCGTTGCCCACAGGAGAAGCATCTTCTTCAAGCGGCCATGCAAACACCTTCAAGGTACAAGAAAATTTTGATATTCCATTATTTGAAGGAATGATAGATGTGGATGTTGTAGATAAATGGTTGAATCTGGTCAAAGGGTATTTTTCAGTCTGTAATTTTTCCGATAGGGAAAAGATTACTTTTTCACTCCTCAAGGTCATCCCCCATGTTAAGGACTGGTGGGACACTTACTCTAAGCAAAGGGCCATACAGGAATATGCAATATTTGTGGTTGCCCATACATGGGATTCCTTCCAGGATGCCATTAAAGAATAGTACTACACTGTTGGAAGCTACGAGGACCATTACACCAGATGGACCACCCTGCATCAAGAAAGGGACCAGACAGTACCAGATTTCACCAATATTTTCCATACCTTGCACACCAAGTTGGGTATCAAAGACTCTGAGCGATGTCTAGTGCTAAAATACCGCAGTTGTTTTCATAGATACATTCAAACAGAAATGGAGTTTTTGTACATCACCTCATTGGGTATGGCTTATAGATATGTTGTCAAGATCGAGCAGAAATTTAAGCAGAAGAGGCGAGAGTTTGGATCTGTAAACTCTTAATAGCTGAAGCAGAGCAAAGACGACCCCAACCCTCACAACAAGGGACAGAGAACAGATGGCCACTCTTAGGACAACCAATCCAATCCGCAATACAAGAAGGGCAATGAGAAGAAGAAGAAGGACACGGGAAAATGGTGTGAATACCATAAAATCCCTTGGCACAACACTGAAGAATGTCACTCCAAGCAGTCACTAGTGGCCGAGATGAAGGCTTCTGAAGCAGGTTTGATTCTGATTCTGAATCAAATATAGAAGGAGGGAAGTGGATTATCGATGCTAAACCCAGTGCCATTGTCGCTACCACCAAATTCTAGCCAAGCGAACCAGAAGAACTAGAGGAAGGGGAACACCTCTTTCACTCATAGATGTGGTTAAAGGGGGATCCATTTCATTTCATTGTTGATAGCAACAGTCAGAAGAACCTGATCTTAGCAGAGGTTGTCAAGCGGTTGGACCTCTCGATGACACTGCACCTACATCCCTACACCATCAGTTGGATTCGCCAAGGAAGAGATCTTCATGTTAGTCAACAGTGTCGTCTGCCTTACGACATCAAGCCCTTCAAATATGAGGTATTTTGTGTTATTTCTCCCCTTGAAGTTTGTGACGTTCTTTTAGGACAACCATATTTTTGGAAGCCTCATGTTGTGTATGATTATAGACCCCGCAGTGTTATTATTACTTTGGGTAGGAAATTGTACAGGATACCAGAGGTAGCATCACCTACCACTATTTCTTTAATCTCTGCAAAGAAATACAGTAAGGTCATTTCATAGATCAGGAAGTTCATCTTCTTTGTGATCCGCGCTCACAGTAAGAAAAAGGTTGTCACCACATCTGTGGCCTCTACACAGAGCCTCTCTTTGCAGGATAAGCAAGTGGACGGGATCATGGAGGAGTACATAGACATCTTCTCCTCACCCATCGGGGTACCGACGCACTGCTAACTCAAGCATCCAATTTATCTAACCCACGATCCACCTCTGCCTAAGGGAC